>JAJPUD010005467.1:133273-158017 GCA_023553655.1 Myrmecobius fasciatus
CTTTCTGACCTTATCTGTTTATTTCTCAATTTCCTTTCCTTCTTTCCATCTCTCTCTTTTCTTTCTATTCCCTTTCTGACCTTCTCTCTGTTTATTTCTCAGTGTCATTTCCTTCTTTCCATCTCTCTCTTTTCTTTCTATTCCCTTTCTGACCTTCTCTCTGTTTATTTCTCAGTGTCATTTCAGTCTTTCCATTTCTCTTTCTCTTTTTGCTCTTTAATCTTCTCTCTATTCTCTAATTTCTCTCTCTTTTCTCTTCCCAGCCCCCTGTCTGTCTCTTTCACATTTATAGTGAAAAATTGTACAATATTCCTAATAGGAGAACATCATGCAAGAAAAATATGGATCTGCTGAGAGAAGGTACATACTAGTAAAAATTATCCTGAAATAAAATATGAGTAGGTACCATTATTTGGATATTAGCCTCCTTAGAAAGGATCTGGACTCTCTGTGTCATCTTAATGAATAAATTGCGGCCCAGAAAAACTCTGGGTAAGAGCATGGTTGTTTTCATAGCAGCTGGGCAGGACCGGGTGACATTGTTTATTCTCTACCCAGCCCTGACATACCTGGTTATGGGCCTTACCACATGTGCCTCCTGTCCAAACTAAGGGAAGAGGAAATGTAAACCCAATGAATTAAATTTGTCTTTGTAAATACAGCACGCACCATGAGAGCAGGGGGAAATTTTATTAAATAAGACCATTGCCTACAGAAGTGTGCTACCCTCTGGGACCTCAGTTTCATTACATTTACTTGGGGATTAGTTCACCATTTGATTTCGTTTGGTTCAGTCCATTTGTGACCAACTGTCAAGGACTGACTGCAATTTTCCTGTCACTGAAGGAAATCATAGGGTGATGTCAGGTAAAATCAAGTAAAATCATTGTAAAATTCATGGGGGGACTGTCCATCAAAACAATGAGCTTTTCATAGCGCCACTGGCTGAAACTTCTCAGGCTGCTCTAGTCTACACACAAATGAACATAGACTGAATTTTTGTCCCTTGTCCCTTGTCAGTCATTCTGTTGGGTTCATTCATTAAAATTCCCACGGCCATTCCTATATAATATGTATAATTTTGCTAATAAGCACCTTATGAATTCTGCAGTGTAAAGGAAGGATGAATTGGTTGCTTCAGGAATAGGGTACAGGAGGTGTCTATTTGATGTCAAAGTTAGGTGACTCAGAGAAATCCATGCAAATTAGTTATTTTGTATTGGAGAGACCAAAGAGGAAAATGGTATCAGATAAACTTCTACTGTCTGCTCAGAAAACTGAATATCTTTATTGTCTTTAAATATTTAAATAATGTCTTTAAATATAAGACATTTAAAAAAGATGGTATGAAAGGCTTTGTGATACAATGGGGCAGCTAGGTGGTGCAGTGGATAGAGCATCACCCCTGAAATCAGGAGGACCTGAGTTCAAATCAGACACTTAACACTTCCTAGTTGTGTGACTCTGGGTAAGTCACTTAACCCCAGTTGCCTTGGGGTTAAGATGATGAAGAACATAGAAGATCTAATTCTGGCTATCCTCCTTAAATTATGTTATTGTGTGTATATATTTACACATTATCTATGTGCTTTTGTGTATGTGTAGATACACACATTAAAATTCACTTTAGGTTTAACTCTTGCCTATACCCCCCTTTTTTTTGCCCTTTGCCCTTTTTCTTGGGCAAATCACTTAATCTGTCTCCCAGCTTTTGAATGAAAGTGAAGAAATTTGACTAGATTGGTTCTTAAAGCCCAATCCAGTTCTAAAGCAATGATCATGGGGTGCCATAATCTGAGTCTGGGAAAATCACTTCACTTTTCTAACTTAATAGTACCAGCAAAATACATGAGAAGGTTTTCTCTTTGATTTATAGAGAGAGACATATATGTATGTATAATATATATATATAATATAATATATATGTTCAATATATATTGAATATATATTCAAATACCAAAGAAATAATCAACATCTTTAAGTACTATCTGATCTTTGAATTCCTCAGTGAGGGATTAGAATACTAGTCTTTCAGAATAGGAAAGCCTGAGGATTTTGAAGGCGAAGTTAAGATTGTGGAGCAGAGAAAGCACTCAGCTGAGCCCTCCCAACATTCCCCTCCAGACAACTCTAAAAAGTGCCTCAAATCTAATTCTGGAATAGCAGAGCTAACACAAAGTAGAGGGAAGCATTCTTCCAGCCAAGACAGCATAAGGACATTGGAAAGAGAGATCTGTGACAAGGTGGAAGAGGCTGGCCTGAAGCCCGAATGAAAGAAACGTCAGTGGTGAGACCAGAAGGAGATGAAAGAAGCAGTAGAAGTTTTGGGAGCTCTCAAGCCAGAAATAGTAAGGGGACCTGATAAATGATTAGAAAGACATTAGAGAAAACCCATGTTCAAGGGCATAGAAAAGCATTTTTGGTCAAAAGGGAGTAGAAACAATTAGGGTCACTGGCAATGGTAATTGGTTAGGGTCACTGGCAATGGCCCAACAAACAGGCAATTAGCAGCTTGGTAACAGAGGCATGAAATAAAACATTGAAGAAAATAACACCTTATAAAAAACAGAATTGGTCAATTTGAAAAAGAGGTACTAAAGCTTACTGAAGAAAATCCTTAAAAATTAGAATTGAGCAAGTAGAAGGTAACAACTCCACAAGAGTTCAAGAAACAATAGAGCAAACTCAAAAAAAGAAACAAATAGAAGGAAATGTGAATTATTTCATTGGAAAATCAACTTACCTAGAAAATAGATTAAGTAGAAATAAGTGAAGTATTGGGCTATGGAGGCAGAGCCAAGATGGTAAAGGCAGGAACTTGCCTAATCTCTCCCCCAAACAGCTCCAAATTCCTTTAAATAATGATTATCAGCAAATTTCAGAAACCAAACACCCCAAAAACCCAAAGTATAACATTGTCCAATTGAAGGCAACCTGGAAGCTCAGCAGAAAAGGTGTCTGACACTAGAGTGGGAGTCCAGCATATAGCCCTGGACCTGGTCTCAGTCCTGACCTCTGAATTAGCAGCAGTATGAGTGATTTCCAGACCTCTCAGCACAGAAACACCAAAGAGGACCTAGAAGGTGTGCAGAAAAGGTTCCCAAAGTGGGACCCTAGCACACAACCCCAGTGCAGGGCCGACCCTGGCCCCAGTCCTCACCTGGCCTCAGCAAGGTGGGACCCTGTAATCAGCAGCAGTGCTAGAGACTTCTGGATCTCTCGGCCTAGGGACACCAGGGAGGCCTCTG
This sequence comes from Myrmecobius fasciatus, assembly GCA_023553655.1. NCBI lineage: Eukaryota > Metazoa > Chordata > Mammalia > Dasyuromorphia > Myrmecobiidae > Myrmecobius > Myrmecobius fasciatus. The sequence goes on from JAJPUD010005467.1 coordinate 136,522, forward strand.
AAGGTCAGTGGAGAGGGTCTGTGATGAAGAGGTGGGAGTCTGATGTGAAGTCCCAGCACAGCCTAGGTCAGCAGAGCCCTGGCCTCATCCAGTATTCTATATCTTACATCTACAATGGGATGGGAATAGAAAGGAGTTTGCCTTTTTTCTCAATTATAGACAACAAATTATAGACAATTATAGACAAACAAAAACTAACATATAAAAACTTCACAAAAGCAGAGACATTAAAAAAGAAACTGAAAACATTAAAGGCATCCTTTTCAAATTATAATGCAATAAAAATTGCATGCAATAATGTGCTATGGAAGTATAAATTTTAAAAAAATTAATTGAAAACTAAGTAATTTAAAACTAAAGAATGAGTGGGTCAAAGAATAAATCATAAAAACCAATTATTTCATTAAGAAGAATGGTAAAAATGAACCAACTTCTTAAAATTTGTGGGATGAAAAAAAATTGTGGGATGAAGCTTTGACTTCAAAGCTCTATTTCTGGGAAAATTTGTATTTTTAAATATGTGCACCAGTAAGTGAAAAAAAAGATCAGAACATTGAATTGGGCACAAAACTTTGAAGAAAAAAAACTAGGATAAGAACAGATTAAAATAACCGAATAAATACAAAAAAAATAGAAATCCTGAAAATCAAAGGAGAGATTTAAAAAATTAAAATAAAAAATCATAGAACTAATAAATAAAACTAGAAACTAGTTTTATTAAAACAACAACAAAATAGATATTTTATTGGTTGATTTGATTTTTTTTTTTTTTTTGCTTTTTTGCTGAGGCAATTGGGGTTAAGTGACTTGCCCAGGGTCACACAGCTAGGAAGTGTCTGAGACCAGATTTGAACTCAGGTCCTCCTGACTTCAGGGCTGGTGCTCTAACCACTGCGCCACCTAGCTGCCCCGGTTGATTTGATTTTTAAAAAGAAAGAAGAAAACCAAATTATTAGCATCCAAAATGAAAAGAGTGAAAGTACCAACAATGAGGATGAAATTAAAGCAATTATTAGGAGTTATTTTGCCTAATTATAAGCCAGTAAAATTGACAACTTAAGTGGAACAAATGAGTATTTACAAAAATATAAACTGCCCAGATTAGCAGAAGAGGAAATAGAATACTTAAATAATTCCATCTTAGAAAAACAAGTAATTGAATAAGCCATAAATGAAATCCCTAAGATAAAATTCCCCAGGATCCGATGGATTTATAAATGAATTCTACCAGAGTTTCTTTTACAACACAAATATGGCTTTGTTACTTCTAAAGGGAAAACAAAGACAAAAAAATACTATGTACCAATTTCCTTAATGGATATTGATAAAACATTTTTAAATAAAATCCTAGCAAGGAGATTATAGAATATATCACAAGGATCATAAATTCTGACCAGGTGGAATTTAAACCAAGAAAGCAGGTTAGTTCAATATCAGGAAAGCTAACAGCATAATTGACTGTATCAACAACAAAACCAACAAAAATTGTCATTATATCAAAAAATGCCCATATTCTTGATAACTAAATACTTTTAAAATATAGATCTAGGGCAGCCAGGTGGCTGCACAGTGGATAGAGCACCAGCCTTGAAGTCAGGAGGACCTGAATTCAAATCTGATCTCAGACACTTAATATTCCCTAGCTGTGGGACCCTGGGCAAGTCACTTAATCCCAAGTGCCTCAGCAGGGGGAAAAAGGAAAAAAACAAAGAAAGAAAAATAAAAAATAAAATATAGATAAAAAAAATCCTCTGTAACACAAATACAACACTTCACAATCTAACTCAAACCTATCTCCATGATGATAAAAAATTACACCCTCTTACGCATTATATGTTCTGGAAAATGGACTTGATTAGTGTTCACCATAAACAGCATGACATTTACTATCCTATGTCTCAGCTCTGGCTCTTTCTTCTCATCTCTACCTTTGGAAAGCCCCATCTCCCCCTGTTATCTCTGAAGTGATATCTCCTTCAAATCACCTTGGATGGTGATTTCCCAAACTGTTAGTAAAGCCAGTGTTTTTGTTCCTGTGATTACAAAGAATGGATACAGAACAATTCCAGTCTTGGCTGAAGTCATGGCTTTGATTGTCAAGTAAGTGAGGTAAAAAAAAAAACCCTGTGGAAACTAAAGGCTGTATTTAGCCTAAATCCCTTTCAGTTCCCATATTGTTCTGGTGTGTGATGCTACTGTGTGTAGCAGAAGTCACATGAATATTGGACTTAGCCTTGGGTCAGCAAATGCTCCCATAGAATTCTGTTTGGAAGAGATGCATTGTGTTGGTGAGAGGAAATAGTAAACAGTTAAAAGCAAATTTACTTTCAAAATGCCATTATAATAATCGATTAAACCATTTCCCATATTTAGAGATATGGCTGTAAGGGCAGGGACTTCCTTGAGAATGCTTATTTACAGAGAAGGGCTCATTAAAACCTTTTATTTGCAAAAAGCTACTTAACAGAAGTGATGTTGGGGAAGGGGGGTGAAGAGTAGAGATGGCAGCATTAACAGTAATAATAACAATAAATGCGAACATTTTTAAGAGCATACTTTGAAACCCGGGTGGAAAAAAAGATTTCTACAAAAGACTAAAAAACAGGACAGAATGAAATGATGACAAATTCAGTACACACATTTGAGCTTTTTCTAATGTTCCAAAGTCTTAGAGAATCACTGGAAATCTAATAAGGAATCATCTTTGGAAATGCTCTGACACATTGGGTTTCAATTCTATTTGATTCAATGAGCATTTATTAAGTGCCCACTATGTACAGGCACTGTATTTTGACCTAGGGACACAAGGACCATCTTAGTGTCTAGGAAAAGAACAGAACTGCCTAATAGAGATGGGCTCTGGTATGTATGGCTTAGTGAGAAGTCGGGATTTGGAGGTCTAAGAACTACATTTTAGCACTGAAGGTCACTCATCTTGCCCTTAGGCATGTGACTTCATCTTTCTGGTTGTCACTTTCCTTGTCTATGAAATGAGGACTTGCGGATCAGTAGGGGTCTCTCTGATGATTACCTCTAAATTAGCCCATGTTTGTACACAACAGGTTGCATTTTTTTACTCCATTAGCTCCTTGAGAGGAAGAATTGTTTTTTGCCTTTCTTTGTATTCCTAGTGTTTAACAAAAATGCTTAGAGCATATGTAGGTGATTAATAAATGCTTACTGTTCTGACTTTTGACTTTAATTAAAAGTAATGCCTTGATTCAATAAATATTTATTAAGTTCTAGGCACCAGGCGTCCAAAAATTACAAAGAATCAATCACCTGACAATCATTTACTAAGAGCCTACTATGCGCCAGACATTATTATCCAGAAGTTTATATACTAGGACCCTGAGATCATATAAAACATTTCCTTAAAATGGACATTTTTACTTTACTAGATGAATTTTTCTTTGACTTGTAGCATGATTTATACCAATTGGATGCTGTTTCCTGAATCACTAACATATGGCACAAACACATTTTCCTAAAAGTCAATCACAAATACCACCCCTGAAGCAGCTTCTTGTTCTTAAGATTGAAAGTTAGGAGGAAGGGACCTTCAGGTAATTGAGTCCAACACTTATCCTTGCAACTCCCAAAACCACTATTTTTAAAAAAAAGATAAGGAAATGGATGCTGAGAGAACATAAGGGATATATTTGCTTGAGTTCACAGAAAAGCAGCAGAAGGTAACCTCCTTCAGGGTGGAGTTTCTTTTATTTTATCTTTGAATCCCCAGTGCCTAGCACACAGTAGGTGCTTAATAAATGCATGCTGAATTCAGATCAATAGAACATATCATGTCCTTTGACTCCAGGTGGAACAATCTTACCACTGCACCACACATTCTTATTTACTTACTCTTCTTATCCTTTGAAATCAAACAAAATTGCTATCCAACTGAACCTGAATCACATTATAGTTGAATAAAATTATATGAAAAAATTAAATCTGTTCAGTCTGATAAATTTTTCTTCCAACAATATTTGGCTAAGAGCCAGAAACACCAGGATCAATCATTTCTAATTTATTCAATTAAAATAACTGCTTGACATTTGATAAAATCCAACACCCATTCCTATTAAAAACACTAGAGAGTATAGAAATAAATGGAGTTTTGCTTAAAATGATCAGTAGCATCTATTTAAAATTATCAGCAAGATCCCATATAATGGGGACAAACTAGAACCATTCCCAGTAAGATCAGTAGTGAAACAAGGCTGCCCACTGTCACCATTACTATTTAATATTGTATTAGAAATGTAAGGTTTGGCAATAAGAGAAGAAAAAGAGATAAAAAGAATTAGAGCAAGTAATGAGAAAATCAAATTATCACTCTTTGCAGATAATATGATGGTATACTTAGAGAACCCTAGAGACTCAACTAAAAAACTACTAGAAACAATTCACAACTTTAGCAAAGTTGCAGGATACAAAATAAATCCACATAAATCATCAGCATTTTTATACATTACCAACAAAGTTCAGCAGCAAGAGATACAAAAAGAAATTCCATTCAAAGTAACTCTTGATAGTATAAAATATTTGGGAATCTATCTGCCAAGGGAAAGTCAGGAACTATATGAACTAAACTACAAAACACTTTTCACACAAATAAAGTCAGACCTAGTCAATTGGAAAAATATTAAGTGCTCATGGGTAGGCAGAGCAAATATAATACAAATGACAATTCTAACTAAATTAATCTACTTATTTAGTGACATACCAATCAACCCTCCCAAGAAATTATTTTACAGATCTAGAAAAAATAGTAGCAAAGTTAATCTGGAAGAACAAAAGGTCAAGAATTTCAAGGGAATTAATGAAAAAAAATGCTGATGAAGGTGCCCTTGCTGTGCCATATTTAAAACTATATTATAAAGCAGCAATCATCAAAATCATTTGGTACTGGCAAAGAAATAGAGTAGTCAATGAGTGGAATAGAATAGGATCACACAAACTAGGCAATAACTATAGCAATTTAGTGTTTGACAAACCCAAAGACCCCAGCTTTTGGGATAAGTACTCACTATTTGGCAAAAACTGCTGGGAAAACTGGAAACTAGTGTGGAAGAAATTAGGGCTTGACCCACATCTAACACCACATACCAAGATAAGATCTAAATGGGTTCATGAAGTAGATATAAAGAGTGATATTATAAGCAAATTAGAGGAACATAGGCTAGTTTACCTCTCAGGCCTGTGGAGAAGGAAGGAATTTGGGTCTAAAGAAGAACTGGCAAAAAAAAAAAAAAAAGAAGAACTGGAACTCCTAATTGAACACCAGATAGATAATTTTGATTATATTAAGTTAAAAAGTTTCTGTACAAACAAAACTAATGCAGACAAGATTAGGAGGGAAGCATCAAATTGGGAAATCATCTTTACATTTAAGGGTTCTGATAAAGGCCTCATTTCTAAAATATATAGAGAATTGTCTCATATTTATAGGAATTAAAGCCACTCTCCAATCGATAAATGGTCAAAGGATATTTCAGATGATGAAATTAAAAGCATCTCTAGTCATATGAAAAGTTGCTCCAAATCACTATTGATCAGAGAAATGCAAATTAAGACAACTCTGAGGTACCACTACACACCTGTCAGATTGGCTAAAATGACAGGAAAAGTTAATGATGAATGTTGGAGGGGATGTGGGAAGACTGGGACACTAATACATTGTTGGTGGAACTGTGAACAGATCCAGCCATTCTGGAGAGCAATTTGGAACTATGCTCAAAAAGTTATCAAACTGTGCATGCCCTTTGACCCAGCAGTGTTTCTATTGGGCAAGAATGTTTGTGGCAGCCCTTTTTGTAGTGGCTAGAAACTGGAAATTGAATAGATGCCCATCAATTGGAGAGTGGCTGAATAAGTTAGGGTATATGGATGTTATGGAATATTATTGCTCTGTAAGAAACGACCAGCAGGACGATTTCAGAGAGGCCTGGAGAGACTTGCATGAACTAATGCTCAGTGAAGTGAGCAGAACCAGGAGATCATTATTCACGGCAACAACAAGACTATAGGATGATCAGTTCTGATGGACATGGTTCTCTTCAACAATGAAATGCTTCAAACCAGTTCCAATTGTTCAACAACGAAGAAAGCCATATATACCCAGGGAGAGACCTGTGGGATCTGAGTGTGCACCACAACATAGCATTTCCATGCTTTCTGTTGATGTTTGCTTGCATTTTATTTTCCTTCTCAGGTTTTTTTTCTTGTAGATACAATTTTTCTTGTACAAATATAACTGTATAAATTTGTATACATATATTCAATTTGTCATATATTTTTAACATAATTAACATGTATTGGACTACCTGCCATCCAGGAGAGGGGGTGGAGGCTTTGCAAAGGTCAATGTTGAAAAATTACCCATGCATATATTTTGCAAATAAAAAGCTTTAATAAAAAATAAAATAAAATAATTGCTTGGGGCTTTCTGCTTCTTACCTCTTTCTCCTTTATCTAGGATGTCCTACCTCATTCAAGCCTTTCCTCAAAATAGAAAGCTTAGAACAGTTCCAACCCATAATGTAGTGAGATGGAGGAAGCTGAGAGGTGAGTAGGAGATGAGAGGGTAGAGGGAATAGAGGATATTTTTATGTTTACGTATTATGCTTTTACCCCAGTAGTATGCAATCCCTTTGAGGGTAGGGAAAGGTTTTTATTTTGTTGAATAATGACAATGCTTACTCTGTGCCTGATATTGTGCTAAGTCCTAGGGATAGATATAAATGAACAAATATATTAAAGAAGGTATTAAAATATTAACTAAAGAAATATAAAATAAGAGAGACATACGATAAACACAAATAAACAAAAGCCCCTTCTCTCAAGGAGCTCACAACAAATGTTTAGACAACATACAAATAACTAAGGACAAACAAGATATATAAGACAAATAGGATACAATCTCAGGGGAAAACATGGTGGAAATTGAGAAAAAAATTGGGATTTTAGCTGAGATTTGATTGAAGAAAGAGAAGTGAGAGATGAGGAGTAAAGAATTTCAGGCACAGGGGAGATGTAGTGAAAATGCCCAGAATTGGGAGATGGAGTATCTTGTGTAAGGAACAGCAAGAAGGTCAATGATAGTGGATAACAGAGTATGTGAAGGGGAGAAAGGTGTAAGAAGAAGAGCACAGTAGGAGGAAAAGAAGTTACAAATAATGTTTTGTTTTTATAAAATAATAATAAATAATATAAGTATTAATAATAATGAATAATTAATAAAAATAATAATTTTAAAAGTCAAAATTTTGGTTTTTTTTTCATTCCCAGTGCCTAGAAGCAGACCAGTTCCTGTCTGGAAATCAGTGTACTGTGATAGTTTCTATAACCTGAAATGGACCTAGGAGGCCACATCACAGGTGGCACATGTGCTCACTGTACTAAAGGCTTTAACATCAATGGATTATCATTTCATAAGTCCCTTGTCAATAGGAGCCCTGGGGTTATTATTTTTTCCTTCTTGAATCAATAACCTGAGTTTTAGAGATGATTATAGCTTTTACATCTTGGCCATAGGAGCCTTAAATGCATCATAAATTTTATTTATATATAACATGATATCACACAATTCTGTTCTCACATCTCTTGGATTCAGCTTGCAGTGTGTGTGATGCTTTGGAACCATCTGAATAAAACAGTGAGCCAAGTGGTGCAGGAGCCATCTTGACAAAGACATTCGGAGCCCAGCCTGGGCAGCTTATTGAATTCATGGGTGAATTGTGGCCAAGCTTCTGGATAAATATTCTACTTGTCACGTGGTCCCACTTCTCCTGGATACAGCTAAGGCAAGTCTGGCCATAGCGACCAATGGGACAGACAATATTCATCCATTTGTGGTAAATTACCAAAATGACGTTGGCAAGACAGAAGAATCACCTTTCTCCTTTATTTCAATAAAACATTGCCAAAGTCAAAGGTTGAAATTTTCCTCTGATTGATGTAACTGTATTACAATATGTGGTCCATCCTTCATAAAGAGCTTTGAACACTTTATAGAAAATATCTAAGTGGTTGATTCACGATCTGGATGGATATCACCAGCTAGAAGGGATGTCTAGTCCAAGTCCCTCCTTTGATGGTAAAGAAAATGAAGGGACACAGAAGGGAATTGGTATGATGGCTAAAAGAACATAAATTGTAAATAGCAGAGCATTTCAGCCTAGGTCCCTTGACTCCTAATCTCGTGTTTATTCTACTATCTCACAGTGAAAGAATCCCAAGCTACTTGCATTTTTGGAAAAAGGAGCTCTGCTGCATTAAAATAAGACACTCACAGTTATGGCAGCTATTACTATCTCAAAGTTGCTCTCTCTGCCCTTTGGGACCATCTTGTTGGGTGCCCTGTCATTACTCTTCTTCTAAAACCATATTTCATGTCAGTCCCTTACACAAAAAAATGTTTGATGGTTTTCAATGGTTTTCTAATGGATATTGGATGAAGTCTAAGCTCCTTTGTCTGATATTCAAAGCCATCTGTAATTAAATCCTATATGATCTTTCTTGTCGTGATCTTCCACATCCTCTTCAAGAAGGAACCTTCCATTCTAATCAAACTGAGCTTCCTTTGCACTCTGAACCCACCAATTTCTATCTCATCTTCTCCCATTTGGGTTGGGTCTCCTTTTCCTTTATTTGGAATGCTTTCTCCTCACTTCCTTTTTTTCCCTCCTTGTTTTTTTCCTATTCAAATCACTCATCCCCAGAGATCCATCATCTCTCCATGGCATCATCCTAAAGCACTCCATGCCCCACTGATATCTCCTTCCTCTGAACTCAGCATTTATAATCAATGCGCCTCATCTGGCAGTGAATCAAATCCTTCCTTGTCATCTCTCTTGCCCTGTTGTCTTATGTTTGATTTAATCCTATTATTATTGATTTCCCTTTCCATGGATATATCTCATCTTCCCAAATAGAGTAGGGATGAGGTTTTATGTTTATTGATATTCTAATATACAGCCTGAGGCTACACGGTACCTCACAAAAATAGACACTCGGTCAATAGGGATGGCAGACAGATGCAACCCTATAAAATCTCACCTTCTACCAGGTGACAGAACTTTGGCAGATTTAGTAAATACTATATCCAAAAGCTCAACTTTCTTGTTCCAGGTAAATTACTTGGGTTCATAAACTCAAAATTAACAATGAAACATTGGGGATTTTAGTGAACTGAAAGCTCTATATGAGTGAACAGGGTTATAGAAGAGCTTATAAATCCAATGTGCTTTTGAACTACATTGAGAGGCAGGGTTTTGAGGAAGGAATAAGAGGATTGGCTTCTTAAGCTCTGTCTTGCTCTTATTATATCTTGACTGTAGACTTCTTAAACTGGAATATGGGATCTTGCTTTTTTTTAAATGATAACTATTTCAATAATTGATTTCATTTGTGATATTGTACAAGTTGTCTATGTATTGATATTATTTTCTATTATTATTGATATTATATATTTAAAACATTCTTGTAAGTAAGGATCCATAAGGTTAAGCAGGCTGCCAAAGAGGGCTAGGACACAAAATTCTCTCTTTAACTCCCCTGATCAATGTAACGGAATCCCAATATATGATTTATGCCTCACAAAGATCTCTGAACACTATCGAAAATTCTAGTTGATTGGTTCAAGATCTGGATGAAAGGTCCTAAGATCCCAAGCCTGAAGGAATGCCTAGTTTAATTTCCTCTTTTGACAAATAAGGAAATAGAGGTACAGAGACTGGAACTGTCAAGGCTAGAAGCACATAAATTGTAAATAGCAGAGTCATATAAAATCTCATCATCTAGAGTGTTATGTTTAGTTCTGTGAACCACATTTTAGGAAGCACATAAATTAAGTGAAAGATGTCCAGAGAAAGATAATCAGAGTGATAAAATGAGTTCATATCCTATGGGTATAGGGTTGTTCAACCAGGGATGTTTAACTTGCAGATGGGAAGATGGGTTTGAGGGTTGAAAGTTCAGGTTTATTGATTCCAAATATTTAAAGGAATATTCAGTCAAAGAGGGAATGAATATATCTTGCTTTGTCCCAAAAGGCAGAATTACCAGCAAAGGGTAGAAATTACAGAGCCAAATTTAGCATTTTTCATCCATTAGAGCTATGCCAAAGTAAGATGTGCTGCTTTGGGACTCAGTAGCTTCCTTCTCCTGGAAGGCTACAAAAAGTACTGACCGTTATTTAGGTGTTTGGCAAAGGGTTTTCTTAGGTGACCAATAAAATCATCCCCACTTATGAAATTATGTGATTCTGTGATTCTGTGGATCCTGAAATCAGAATTAGAAACAGTACATGGAAATGGAGAAAGTCAGAGAGTACTTATGAATACAGAGAGAGAGAGAGATGGAAGGAAGGAGGCAGGAGGGAGAGAGAGAGAGGGAAGAGGGGGAAGAGAAAGAGAGACAGAGAGACAGAGAGAGAGAGAAAGAGAGAGGGGGGAGGGAGAGAGGAAAGATGGGGGGGCTGATCAAATACAAGAATTGTCATAGTGACAGATTTGAATCTGAAGAAGTCTTAGTCATCATTCAGCCTGATCTTTCTGTTTTCTCTGGAAAAAAATGAAGCCAAGAAAGATATGATGACTATCTAACACAGGAAAGGATATTCTATTTAAAAAGGAGAATAAGTTTTCTCAGCTAGATAAGAGGACCACAGGATTCTAGGATCAATAGTTTTATAGGATTATAGAGTTTTATAATCAAAAGAAAACCACAGGATCATAGATCTAGAACTGGAGATGACCTTAGAAAGCATTTAGTCTGATCAGACAAAGAAACAGAGACAAGAACACATCAAATGACTTCCTCAGGATGGTACAACTAGTGGGCATCGGAACCAGGATCATAAGTTAGGTCTCAACTCACTGTAACCTTTTCTCCATTCCAAATCTAGCATCCTATGCACTAGAAAAGCTATTTGCCCTCCAAATAGATTATATACAGCATATAGAAAATAGGATGGGTGCAAGAATGGGTATTTTGAGAAGAATTTAGACATGATTAAACTGGCATACAATTTAATAAATATTTATCTATCACATCCTTCATGCAAAGCACATCCATTAGCTATTGGGTGAGAATAAAAAGATGAATAAGAAATGATTTCCTCCTTCATGGAGGTTACAATCCTGTTGGGGAGATAAGATATGGAAGGGTTAGATTGATCAATTTACTCACCCCACCTTATTTAAAGTAAATGATAAGATGACTTGATATCTCAACCTTGGGAAAACTATAAATCCATCTCAATTACAGACTTGAGTTTCAAACAATCATAGAATTTAATCTAAGTGCAAAAAACAAAACCAAAAGCTTGGGATTGAAATGACATTACCCAAGAAGACAGCTGGATGGGTTAAAGAAACTTGGTCACTTTATAGCTCTCTTCAACAATGAAATGTTTCAAACCAGTTCCAATTGTTCAGTGAAGAAAGCCATATACACCCAGAGAGAGGGATGTGAAATGTGGACCACAACTTAACATTTTCATGCTCTCTACTGATGTTTGCTTACATTGTGTTTCCTTTATCTGATTTTTTTTTCTTGTAGATACGATTTTTCTTGCACAAAAAAATGTGTGTGGAAATATGTATACTTATATTTGATTTGTCAAGTATTTTAACATAATTAACATGTAGTGGATTTCCTGCCATCTAGGGGAGGGGTGGGGAGTAAGGGGGGAAATTTGTAACAGAAAGCTTTGTAAGGGTTAATGTTGAAAAATTACCCATACATATGTTTTGCAAATAAAAAGTTTTAATAATAAAAAAAGAAACTTGATCACTTTATGAGTGATCTATAAATTATCAGGCAAGTTGAGAAATGAGTCATTCAAAAGGCTGGAGTAAATGCAGTGTTCCCGTAAAACAAATAAAACAAAATTAAACCAGCCCACCTCTTGAAAAGGAACAACTTGGTTGGGAATGGGGGTAGGGAGAAGAAGAAGTGTTGACTTTTTCTTTACTGGATCTCCTCATTTATTCCTCCCCTGACCTTTGGCTGAAGGAACATCTTTCACTTTTCAAAGGATTCAGAGAATGGCAAATTTCCTGTTTTCACATTAATATCCTTTAGGTGATGGCAAGAACAGACTAGACATCAATTCACAATTCCACAAGACATCCATCAAGGGAACTATACCATATCTAAGAGAAACTTCTTGTGCTCTCCATAGATGGGAAGGAAAAAAAATTACAACAATTAGTAAGTGTGAGTTACCCTTTGCTACATATGCTCTCTAAGTCTGAGCTTATTTTCCCATGTACTTGTTATGTAATTGTGGGAAAATCTATCATTGACTTTTTGGAAGATGTTTTGTATTAAATGTTCTTACTGGAACATCTTAGTGAAAAATCTATGCTGAAGGTATTTAGATTGATTGAATAAAATGATTCCCAACTGATAATCTTGACCTAAGATTCATTTGGGTGAATACAAGTTGAGGTCAGATTTCCCACAGTTTATCTGAGTTACAGATATATGGACAAATAACGATAATGCATGGTAGAATAAGAAAAAAAAATATGAGCTGTACAATGTTCTATGAGAAGTGAATAAAGAGAAACCATCTCCAGCTTAAGGAGCAGGTTTATAATTTAGCCTTAATTGGAATACTTCTCAGGACCATAGATTATAGATTGAGGGATGAAAGGGACTTTGGAAGCCATGAAATCCAAACCTATTATTTTACAGAACAGGAAACTGAGTTGTGTCCATGAAGGCAGCAGAGATGGAGTCCAAGACCAGTTTTCTTATTCAGGCTCCATACTGGAGGGGGAAGATCACTCTTGTGGAGATTCTATGAATCAATCTAGATCTAGACTAGGGGAACTATAGATATAATGAGAGAGAGGGACAGACTTAGAAAATGATATATATGAAAAGGTGTCATGAGTGAAAGTTTAGTTGGCATCCAAATAGTCCTGAGAAATAGAACTATGGGTAAATATTCTTGTCAAGGAATATGATGAAGCCTGACTGTTGAAGATGAATTTCAGGGACCCTGAGACAGCTAGATGGCATAGTTGATAAAATGCCAGGTCTGAAGTCAGGAAGACCTGAGTTCCAATCCAGCCTCAGACACTTAGTACTGTGTGACTCTGGACAGCATGCTAACTCTTGTTGCCTTATCTACAAAATGAGCTGGAGAAGGAAATGGTAAACCAGTATAGTATCTTTGCCAAGAAAACCTCAAATGGGGTCCTAGAAAGTTGTACATGACTAAAACGATCGAACATCAACAAAAATGAAGTGTTTTACTTTGGTTTGGTATACCTGCTATTTAGTTCTAGCCACAAACCTATCAGATGTCAAGGAGAAAGTCTAGGACAGAAAAAGAAAAAAAAACTTGTCAAACTGGTGTTTTTTCTTAATAGTAAAGGTTCTTCAACCAAATTGCACACATCCTCTGACCCAACAATACCACTACTAGATCAGTATCCCAAAGAGATCATAAAAAGGTAAAAGGACCTACATGTGCAAAAATATTTATCACAGTCATTTTCATGGTGGAAAATATTGGAAACTGCAGAGATGCCTATCAGTTGGGGAACAGGTGGAGAAACTGGTATATGAGTGTAATGGAATAGTGTTGGGCAATAAGAAAGGAATAATAAGCAGATCTCAGAAAAACCTGGAAAGATTTGTACAAAATGATTCAAAATGAAATGAACATAACCAGGAAGACATTGTATGCAGAATCAGCAACATTGTGTTATGATCAATTATAATTGACTCATCTCTTCTTAGCAATGTAATGATCCAAGACAAGTACAACAGACTCATGAAGGAAAATGTTATCCATACCCAGATAAAGAACTGATGAACTCCGAGTGCACATCAAAGCAGATTTTTCACTTTATTCTTTCTCATATTTCTCCCCTTTGATCTGTTTCTTCTTCCACAACTGTGACTAACATGGAAATATGTTTTACATGAGAGCACATGTACAAACCAGATCAAACTAACTACCTTCTTCAGAAAAGGGGAGGTGAGGGAGAGAAGGAGGTAGACAATTTTCAAAATCAGAACCTTGTAAAAATGAATGCTTAAATTTTTCTTTTCATGTATCTGGAGAAAAACAAAATACTATTATCTAAAATAATGTTTAAAATAGTGTAGGTTCTTTTGTGTTTGGGCGGGAAATGTAGTTGTCTTAATTAATTGCCAAATCACTAGATGTGCAGTTGTTTTGAGGATCAGATGAGAGTTCAGTGCCTGGATGAATGCTTATTTCTTCCCTCCTTTCTTGAACTGTTGGATAAGCTTAAGTGACTTATGTTGTCACTTAATCTCTTTCCAAGAATAGCTTACAGGCCATCTCCAATATGATGCCTTTCCTGGTCAGTAACCCAGGTATTAATTCTCTCTACCTTTGGACATCATTTTATATATAGCTTTTAAGTGATTTATATATTATTTAATTCTGTACATGTTGTCAATGGCTATTACAAAATCAGCCCTCTCAAGACAGTGACTTTTTTTGCTTTTGTTTTCTTTGCACATTGTCTGGCATATAGTAAGCATTTAATAAGCCAGGTGAAGTCAAGAAGATCCAGTTCAAAATCCAAGAAAACTGAGGTTAATAGGATTAAGTGGCTTGCTCAAGGTCACAAAGTTGGTAGTTGTCTGAGCTCAGATTTGAACTCAGGTCTTCTTGACTCCAAGGCTAGTACTCCATTCACTTCACCAAACAACTGCTCCAAACACAATATAATAAGTGCTTGTTATATTATATTTTATTATGTATTTGAAGTTGTATGCCTGTGGTGGGTAGAGCAGTAAATTGAAATCAGGAAAATCTGGACTCATCTCTTGCCTCTGATACTGGCAGCCTTGTGACCTTGAACAAAATAGTGTATCATCCTGACCCTCAGTTTACCTATTTGTCAAATATTATCTTTATCGCCCTCCTCATTAGATTGTTGTGAAGACAGAATAGAGTGATGGAGTGCAAGTATTTGCAGACATGAGAATGGTGGAAAGTCTATTGCATTTCTACTACTGCCTCCATCACTGGCCTTGAAACGAAGGGTTAGCACTACCTTCCTGACAAGTGGGTCCTGTCCATCCAGATGTGCAGAGACATTGCCCGGTTTGAGGATCACAGCTGGCTCCATTGTGACAATTACAAACTTGACTGCAACCTTCGCTCTTGGGGTTTTCCTGGAGACCTAGGAAATGAGCAAACATGAGGCAAGGTAGAAGAAAAGAAAAATAATGGCTCATAATCATATATATTTTAAAGGATTATAAAGCACTTTGCACACATTTTGACCCTATAATAACCCTGTGATGTAGGTGATATTATCCCCATTTGAGAGATGAAGAAACTGAGACTTCAATAGAGGTAAAAGTGACTTTCCTCGAGATACCTGGCCATTAAGTGTCTGAGATAGGATTTAGTTGAATCAAAGTTGAATCTTCTGGAGAGACAGCTAGCTGACACAAAGTTTCAGACTTGGAATTAGTAAAATCTGATTTTAAATCCTGTGTGCCCCTAGGCAAGACACTTAACTAACTTCTCTTTGCCTCTGTTTCCTCATCCGTAAAAGGGGGTAGTGATAGCATCTTCCTCCTAATGTTGTAATTATGAAATGAGATGACATGTTAACATTTTGCAAATTTAAAAATAGCTATTATTATATAATCATCATCATTATTAGACACATGTCATGTTACCTCAAATGCAAGATATAAGAAGCAACTCATTTAATTGTTTTTTGGGGGGGAGGAAGCACATATGATTTTCATATAAACGCTAACCGTAGCCAATGTCCTCTTTGCCACAGCCTGAGATTCACCCTCCCTGGTGTTCCAGAATCCTTTTTGCATGGGTCTTCATCAAAGTCACATCGGTGATAGATCAGCGGTGTCCCTCCTGTTCCCCTGAATGTCTTTGTATTAAACTAATGGTCCAGTAGAGCCAGCAGCCCGACAGGCTGATTATTTATTTGCAATCTGGGAAGAGAACTGACAGGTCCATTGTTTTAATTGTCCATTTTTCATGGGCTGAGGCATGATCTCACCCAGATCTTTGTTTCTTGGTCAAAGAATAAACACATCAGAGCCAGGATCCCAGAGCAGCTGGATCTCGACTGGAGTCTGGGTCTTCTCTCAGGCTGTAACTTCTTCTGAACCATAGACTTTGGGGATTTTTTCTTGGGTTATCTCACTACAGCATCTCCTTCCTCTCTTTCAGAACCGACCTATGATGTCAGCTTGCTGGCCTGATTGTTCCTGGAAACAATGTAAGCAGCAGCAGGACTCTTAGGAAAGCAAACATCCAATGGCCCCAGCACTCCCAAGGGGCTCCCAGGAGAAGGGCCTTGTCCCAAGCTCACTTAGCATCACAGCATTCTATATCTGGAAGGAAACTTTGAGGTCCTCTCAGCCAACCTTCGTTGTGGGGAGACAGGCTCAGATCTAGGACTACCCAGTGATGTAGTATTAGCAAGTACCTTGATCACAAGTTTCAGCTCCCTTTCTGCTCTTTGGAAATGGCTTCATTGACTTATTTTGGAGAGGAAAATTAAGGACCAGCAGAAAACACTGACCACATTTTAATATTTTTAGATGTTACCATAAGGGGCAGCAGTATGAACCCAAATTTCTTTAATGAAGCTAAGCAATGATGAGCAAAAATTCTATTTAATTCCATTAGGGATGTCCTGGTTTTCCAGAAATAAGCAAGATTAAGGTATAGCCTGAACTATTAGAACCCAGATTGAATTAATAATATCATTGATTCAAAGCTAGAAGGGATTTTGAGTCCAAAACCTTCATTTTAGAAGTGGGGAAGGGCAGGTCCAAAGAGGTTGTTCCTTACTCTGGACCTAGAAAATGCCTGTGGTGGGATTTCCAAGTAAAACTCTCTAATTTGTCTTGGACATTTGTCTGGTATCTACATAGAACTTTAAACTGGAAAGAGCTCAAAGTTATTCTCATCCAACCCTCTATTTTAAATGCCAAATTCTCTCATAATTGGAAAGTCAATCAGTTAACAATATTTATGAAGGTATCGCTATGAGTCAGGTGTGGTGCATTACTGACTTAAAGAAGGCAAAAACACTCAATGACCTCAAGGAGTTCACATTTTAATTGGGGGAAATAACATGCATATAGCTAATAATATTGATGTACGCAGAATAGATGGAAAGAGTGGGAAGTGAGAAACAGAAAAGGTCTCCTGTAGAAGAATGGATTGGGCAAAGTCTCAGAGGGAGCCATGGAAGCCAGTAGTGAGAGGTGAGAAGGGAGAGAAATCCAGATATGACTTACAGGCAGTGGAAAAGAAAGTCAGAAAGGAATCAGCCAACAATCTAGGAGGTCTGCTTGATACTTAGGCAATGTATAGTAGAAGTAAAAGGATCTGCTCTCCAATCAGTACAGCCCCAAATTACTCCTCCAACTTTTAGGAGAAGAAACTCTTTCCCTTGGAGGTAGCCATTCCACTTTGGAATAACTTTCAAAGTCAAGAATGTTTTCCTTACATTGAGGCCAAATTTTTCTCTTTGCAACTTCTATCCACCATTTCCAGCTTTACAGTTGAAAGGAGAGTAAATCCAAGTGTCTCCCACATGACTGACCTTCAAATGTTTAGTTACAGCCATGATGTCTTGTCCCAGCTAAGTCTTCCATTCCCCAAACTAAACATTCTTAGCTCCTTCAACAAAACTTCAAAAGCCTTTACTGACATGACTGTCCCCATCTTAATGTTCCTCTTTATATCAATGTCTCTTAAAAATGATCATTGCCAATTCCTCTATAATCTTGAATTATATTCTGGCATTTTCCCTATTACTTACAAACATCCCATGTCTTCTACATCTTCAAAAAACCTTCACCAGCCCCTAAGATCTTTGATATCTTCAGCCTCTATCTTCCTTTTCTGCTCCCTTTCCTTGAAAAAGTCACCTTTACTTTAATGCTATTCCTTTCTAAATCCTGTGCTCTCTGGCTTTTGAACCCATCATTCAACTCACAGCTTTCTTCAACATTACCAATGGCCTCTTAATTGCCAACTATCCTGATCTTTTTCTCAATTTCCATTTTTCTTAACCTCTGCAGCCTTTGACAATATTGAACAGCTTCCCTTGGTTACTCTTAGTTCTTGGGTTTTGGGGGTCCTGCTTTCTCTTGGGTGTCTTCCAATCTGTCCAAATGCTCCTTCTTAATCTCTTATGCCCTCTCTATATCCTGATCACTTCCCCTGACTTTGGATGGCCTCCAATGCTCTGTGACCTCTCTTATTTCTCTCTATATTATCTCCCTTGAAGATCTCACCTGTAGTTCCCATGAGTGCAGTTAAATTTCTATTTAGATGATTCTCTTATCTATATATTGAGCTTGAGTTTCTGTCCTGAGCTCCAATTTCCTATTTCCATCAATTTATTGTATATTTGGAACTGGATGTCCTGTGTTCATCTCAGATTCCATATGTCCAAAACAAAACCCATTGTCTTTCCCTTCTAAACTCTCCCTTCTTCTGAATTTTCCTGAGTAATCCTGCCAGTTTCTCAGGTTTCAGCCTTAATGTCCTCACCCTACATAGCCAATCTACTGTTATATATTGTTTTCATTTCTACCATATCTCTCCTATATGTCCCCTTCTCTCCACTCACATAATCAGTGGCCCAGCAGTTTTATCTTAAAGTATTCTCCTTCTAATCAGTCTTTATGCTTCAGGTCTTTCCTTTCAATTCATCTTTTGTATGGGTGTCAAAGTAATTTTCCTAAAGTATAGATCTGATGATGTCATCTCCGTACCCCCATCCCATACACTCCTAACAAACTCTGGGGGATCTCCCTTATCACCAAGAAGAAGCATAAAGGTCTCTCATTTTCATGCATAGAGCTTTGCAACCCAACTCCCTCCTACCTTCCTATCCTCCCCTATTTCTCCTCTCTATGGCATCTGTGCTCCAACAATATTAAGTCACTCACTGTACCTTGAGCATGGCACTCCATCTCTAATTTCTATGTAGAGTTTGCTCCCTTTCCCCCAACCTTGCCTAAAACTTTCTCGTTCCTCTCTTCCAACCCTTGACATTCCTGGCTTCTTGTAAGATTAAATGTCACCTTTGCAAGAAATCCTTTCCCTTTTACCCTCGCTCCTCCTGCTCCTGGGCACTTGAACCCTCCCCTCCAGGATTACTTTTTGTCTATTTTTCTCTGTCATATACAGCCATTTCTTTACATGATTTCTTCTCCATGTATATGGCTTCCTTGGGGGGTCAAGAATTGGTTTTGGTCTGGCCCTTCTTTTAATCCCAACAGTTACCACAGTACCTGGCAGCTGGGAAGCCCTTAGTAAATGTTTGTTAATTTTTTTATTGCTTGATCAGAAGTGCACATAATATTGCAGATGTGGCCTGACTGGCACAGCTCCCAGAAAGCCTTCCTAGATCTAGGCACTTTGCCTTTTTTCATCCAGTCCAAGATTTCAGTACCTTTTTTTGGCTGGGTACCACAGTATTGACTTGTATTGAGTCAACTCACAATGAGATGGAGCTTTGAGAGATGAAACTACTGGGCCGAAGTCATATAAGTAATAACGACTAGAAGCAGGATTCTAGATTCAGTGTTCTTTGCCATTCTGTCGTGCTGCCTCTGAGGTCACAGCATCCTAGAATCAGAGATCTGGAATGGGAAAGGACCTAGATGTCACCTTGTCCATAGCTTCTTTTTTCTTTTTTTGCTTTTTGCCGAGGCAATTGAGATTAAGTGACTTGCCCAGGGTCACACAGCTAGGGAATGTTAAGTGTCTGAGACCAGATTTGAACTCAGGTCCTCCTGACTTCAGGGCTGGTGCTCTATCCACTGCACCACCTAGCTGCCCTTATTCCATAGCTTCTTAAACTGTGTCACAATCCTATATGGGGTCTTTTAAATGAAAATGGAGATTGTGAAATTAGGATTTATTGTTAATAAATCAGCAAAATTATATTATATATATATATGTATACATACACACATATTATATGTATACATATATACACATATATAATTTAATATATAATAGTAAATAATTTTATTAATAAATAAATTAATAATAATAAATAATAATAAAAATTAAAGAATTAATATATATAGAATATAAAAAAGTTTAAGTAACCCTGCTACTGTGACTGAGGAGGAGTCTAGCTCTAGAGAGGTCAACGGCTTTCCCAATGTCACACAGCCATCACAGAGGCCCATTTGTATCCCGCTCATCTGAATCTCAACCCAACATTCTTTCCAGTTCATCCATCCATCTCTCAATATCCAACTTGTGCAACCCCAGGAACTACATCAAGGCAGAACGACCAGTCAGCCACAAAGCATAACTTTAGGGAATTGAAAGCCACCTTGACCAGCCCCCCAATTACTCCCTCCACTGATCTACTAATGTTTCACCTTTCCCTCCTGCCTGACATGGAATTCCGAACATTAGATTTACTAAAGGGTGAGACAATAAAGGGGACGCGGTCCAAAGAAAGCCGCAAGAAATGCTTATTTGTTCCCTAGGAGCCAACTTCTAACCCCCTTCTGTTAAGTAGTTTGTTACATTGCCTCCCCTTCACCTTGTGAGCCAGTGTGGAAGCAGTTCTGAGACCAGGAAGAGGGGATACTGGTGCATTTCTGTAGGAACTCAAGGCTTGCCGAGCATTTTCCTTCAAACTACCCTGTGCACAGATGGTACAAATACTCTGCCTTGATGTCATGGTTCTCTTCGAGAACAAAGGACAAACACAACAACTTGCAACTTACTCTTGCCTACATATTCTCAGCCCAGTGCCATGCTGGCTTTCTTTCTGTTCTTTGATCAAGATGCCCATCTCTTGACTTTGGGCATTTTCACTGATTGATCTCCAGGTCTGGAACTAACTCATTCTCCCTTTCCCTCTCCCTCATCTTCTCTCTCTGTGTATATTGTGTCTCTCTCTTTCTGTCTTTGTCTCTCTCTGTCTCTCTCTTTCCCTCTCTCTCTCTCTCTTCCTCTCTTTCTCTGTGTGTGTCTCTCTTCTCTGGCTCTGTCTCTGTCTCTCTGTCTCTCTCTCTCTCTCTGGTTCTGTCTCTGTCTGTCTGTTTCTCTCTGTCTCTGTCACTCTGTGTGTATGCCTCTCTCTGGTTCTGTCTCTATCTCTGTCTCTCTCCTCCTAGTTCCTCTGATTTCCTTCAAGTCCCATCTAAAATCCCACCTTCTCTGAGAAGCCTTTCCTGTGCCCTGTCTGTTCCTTTGATTATTTCCAATGTATCCTGTATAGAACATTGTCGGCACTTAGTAAAGGCTTGTCGCTTTCTTTGCCTTCTCTTGCTTTGGCTCCCCTTTTCCCTTCTCTTCCTTTTTTGCCCTTTTCCCTTCTCCATTATAGTGTGAGTTTTTATTTGGGAAAGAAATCTCCCATGTTTATCACATTGCCTGGCACAGTAGGCACTTAACAAATGTTTGTTAATTTTTTCCCCCATTCCACTTTAATGATGTCTACAAGAGACA
>JAJPUD010005468.1:0-72500 GCA_023553655.1 Myrmecobius fasciatus
CTTGAGCATGAAAACAACCATTGTTTCAAACACAACAGACAGTACCTTTTCCAAATAGAATTATGTTAGGAAAATGGAAGTAGTAACATAAAAAGTTGTTAGAGCATAACTCTAATGCAACTTTTTTTCATAACATAAGATTATGAAAAATAATTGAGAGATTTTGCATTTCTTTAGTTTTTAGATAATGAATAGAATGTGAAATCTTTCATTTCCCACATATTCACTCTACACAAAATCACCCCAAATTAGAAAAAGGCCTCTTAATCTCTGATTTCATGGAGCCAGAGATGCTTTATGTTCTGATTCATATCTATAGGATGAATTGTACCAGATAGTACTATTAATAAAGGACACATATTAAATCTAGTGACCTAATACAATATTTGAAAAGGGTAGCTGAAATATAAAATTGTAGCAATTAAAGATTAAATGGATTGCTTTGTTGTCTATACCATGTCGGTTTTTGATTGAATAGTTTTCTTAATGTGATATCACTTTCATTTTCCTACCCTTTATAATATTGCAATGATTGCAAAAGAGTTGATTTGTGAGGTAAATGAGAATCTTTCCATGGACAGGTGTCTTCCTTTAAAGTAATTCGCTCAATAATTATTGATCTCAAAAGATATTAAATACTCAAGGCCTAGCTCTGAAATCATTCATCAAGATTATTGACTTAAAAGGTCATATTTATATTTCATATAAATGATTGCAGGTACATAAATGTCTAAGAACTTCAATGAACCTTTATGAAGCAATAAGTTAGAAATTTAAAATGTTGTGACTAGTAACTCCACTGTATAACTTTTCAAAACTATAAAAGAGATATTACAAAGTTTTGACTATTGTTGTCCACACTTTTGAGTTGATCAGGGTAGGGAACTTCCAGTATGGAAATTTCCTAAAAAAAAATTTCTATTAATTGTCAACTTGTCTGTAATGTTATAAGATAACAAATTTAAAGTTGGGAGGAAGCCTACAGGTCAATTTGTCTAAATCCTGTATTTTATAAATGAGGAAACTGAGGCTCTGAGAGATTCTGTCCCAAAGGCATACTGATTAATAGATAAATCATTGAACCTTTCAGAATACTCATCTTAAATACCTTCTTGAGGCACCAAGAAGATAAATATGTGACTTGCTCATATTTTTAATTTTCAGAGGTAGAACTGAATTCTTCCTGACTACACTGTCATTCTCTATCCAACATGCCACACTGGTGTTCTGCTGTTAATTATTAATAATTAGTCATTAATCATTTATAAAATACTATGTGCTGGATGCTAGACTAAACACTAGAAGAAATGAGGAACACATGTTGAGATTCTGTGAAACATCAACTTTTTTTAAGTAATTGATAACAATAAAAGATTATTTAACATTATCCAGATTATTTTCAAATTATTTAGCAAAATATCCCAGCTCTTAAAAACTATTGAATAACAAGTTAATTCATCATACATATGTATATGTATTACATATATATTATATATGTATATAATATTTTGTTCCTTTTACAGATGGTTTAAGCCACAGTATATAGTACATGCTCTATAGTAAAGCTATAAACTAAATTCTCTAAAAAACAGGAGTCTAATGAAGAACATATTTTGCAGAAGGATTATCCTTCTGTTTCTTTCTGTCACTACTGAATTATAGAACCTGTAGTTATATGCTTTTTTAAAAAAAGCCACAAATATAGGAAGACCTTGATTAACCCAAAATTATTGTATCCTCATTTGTAAAGTTATAACATGCATAATGAGGTGAAACTCACAGATGTTATTATAAAAAATAATTATCTTTTCTAGCATAACTATTACATATGCTTTCAGAATGTGAAATTCTTTCTCACTGAATGAAAAATGGAATCCATGTAAATAAACTGAAATGAATAATTTGGAAACTATTTTTAGAGAAAATCATTTTAGAGGCAAGGTGGTACAGTGAAAAGAGATTTGGCCTTAAAGTCAATTCAAGCCATTCAAGTCAATTCCTGAAACATACCTTCTGTGCAAATGTTAGTAACCAACTTTTGTAGGTATGTTAGGACTCCAAGTTGCAAAGCAACCTGCTGGCATTAATAAAAAGGGAGTTTGCTCATCTGGGTATTCCCTATAACCATGAAATCCAAAATGCAGTTCCTATCCCTATTCCCTATGTATCTAGTCCAAAGCCCCTTCTGGATGGAAATTTTGTAACTCTTTATCCTTTCTACAACCGTACCTGGCAAAATGCTAGGTGCTATGGCTATAAATATAAAATTGGATCCACTTCTACCATAAAAGAGCTTGTACTCTAATAGAATCTCTGAGAGAATTTGGTGGACTGTATTTATAATCTTGCAGGATTATAATTAGAGTGATCACTGGACCAATTTGGCTCAAACTTTATATAACAAAACAAAAATAACTTTACTATCAACAAAAATATGATAAATAATTTAATGACTCACCACAAAATCATATTATATATGTATATATATATATATACATACATGTGTGTGTGTTAATAACTGCTTTCCCACTAACACACTACCCTCTTCATGGCATGGAGCTATTGCTAAACTCTCAATCTCACTTCTGCCATTGTATGAGCTAGATCAAGGATTGGCAAACTACAGTGAATAGTCAAATGTAACCTGCTGTTTGGTTTGATAAATCCAATTAGCTAAGGCTGATTCTTATATTTTAAATATAACCAAATACTGTTTTAAAATGTAGAAATCATTCTTAGCTTCCATGGTCTATTGTTTTCCACCCCCTGGCCAAATACTAGAGACTGAACCTTTTGGAACAGCAATGTTAGAGCAGCATCTGTTAGATAAAGAATTAGATTAGAAGGTTTCTAAAGTTTGTTACTATACACTACACCAAGCTCCAGATTCTGCCAAGCTGGAAAGGATCTGAGCATGGATCCTTTGATGAACTATATATCTATTATCTGAGGACCAGTCTGGTGACTTTTGAAGAGGCTCCTTGCCATGAGATCGTAAGTCACCTGGTTAATAAATACCAGAGCCTAAATCCCCAAAAAAGTTTTTGTGTATTTCAAGACCCAAAATCTTTTGGTCATTTCTAGACTATTAGCCCTAGTTGAGTTAACCAATTTCTCTCCAAAGGCCCTTTCTGTATAAGATTCCAAGATGAGGTATTGCACGTTATAATCTTAAATGATTCCTTGCCTTTGATGCTTTAGATTTAATTAGCCAAACACTCCACAAAAATATAATATGTATTTTTTTTTGGCAAGTCACTGCCACTTATACTGTCTTCTCAAAAAAATTGCTGATGGGGAAGATGGTAGGTAAGGTGAGAGAAATCTCTTCCTTTTTTTTTCATATATAGTCAAAAGAAAGTTTAGAAAAGAACCCTCAAAAGAGGAATATTTCCCTTTAGTTTCTTATTGGTCCCTCTTGAGTCTGTGACCAATTATTTTTGTGTCAACTTCTGACATTGTCAAGCAATCAGAAATTTCTGTTATCTCAACAGTTAAAGATCAGTTTAGCACTTAGTCAATGTCCATCCAATGGAATATTTATTAAGCATTTATCATGTGCTAGGTACTATATTAAACACTGGGGATATGATTAATGATAGGAAAATTAGACCCTGCCCTCAAGGAACTTAAAATCTAAAAAACGGAAGTAGGAAAGAGCAGGGTTGAGGGTTGGTGGGGGACTGGGTACTACCAGACAGAGCAGTAAATAAAAAATGGAGTGAGCTGAGTGTTCATTTTCAGCCCTCTATAAAGGAAGTCCCTGGGAGGAGTTTAGTACTTCTCTAGCCATTCAATCAGAGGGGAGAAGAGGCTGAGAGAGAAGGGTTCTTTCATTTAGCTACATGATGGTGAGTTTAGAAGTGATGACTTCTGGGAAAGCATCTGAAACCCTACAGAGCATCAGATGCAAAATGGAGTGATATTACCCCATAGAAGGGACCAGAGCACATTCTGAGTATTATAGGAGTGCCGCAATCCAGAGGAACTAAGAGTTCCCCTGATGGTACTTTTACCTATTCATATTATCACACATCATATATCCATATTATTTCATTTCTGCAAAGAAAAGAAGTATGTTTTCATCTCTCTTCTGTGGGAAGAAACTTGGCCATTATAACAGATCATTATTTTCCTTCCATTTTTGTTGTTAATTGTTAAGCAAAAAATTCAAGAAAAAGACTCATTTGCTTAGAATGTAGAAAATATGAACAATAGTATGTGGTTTAAGAAGCAGAGTAGTACTCATGGATAGGCCGAGCAAATATAATAAAAATGACAGTACTACCCAAACTAATTTATTTATTTAGCGCCATACCAATCAAAGTCCCAAGAAATTATTTTACAGACCTAGAAAAAATAGTAGCAAAGTCCATTTGGAAGAACAAAAGGTCAAGAATTTCAAGGGAATTAATGAAAAAAAAGACAGATGAAGGTGGCCTTGCTGTACCAGATCTAAAACTATATTATAAAGCAGCGGTCATCAAAACCATTTGGTACTGGCTGAGAAATAGAGCAGTCGATCAGTGGCATAGGATAGGCTATCAGGACAATCTAGGTAATAACTTTAGTAATTTAGTGTTTGATAAACCCAAGGACTCCAGCTTTTGGAATAAATACTTACTATTCGGCAAAAACTGCTGGGAAAATTGGAAACTAGTGTGGAAGAAATTAGGGCTTGACCCATACCTAACACCACATACCAAGATAAGATCTAAATGGGTTCATGATCTAGATATAAAGAGTGATATTATAACCAAATTAGAGGAACATAGGATAGTTTACCTCTCAGACCTGTGGAGATGGAATAAATTTATGTCCAAAGAAGATCTGGAACTCTTAATTGAACACCAGATAGATAATTTTGATTATATTAAGTTAAAAAGTTTCTGTCCAAACAAAACTAATGCAGACAAGAAAGATTAGGAGGGAAGCATCAAATTGGGAAATCATCTTTACATTTAAGGGTTCTGATAAAGGTCTCATCTCTAAAATACATAGAGAATTGTCTCATATATATAAGAATTCAAGCCATTCTCCAATTGATAAATGATCAAAGGGTATGAACAGGCAATTTTCAAAGGATGAAATTAAAACTATTTGTAGTCATATGAAAAGGTGCTCCAAATCACTATTGATCAGAGAAATGCAAATCAAGACAACCCTGAGGTACCACTACACACCTGTCAGATTGGCTAAAATGACAGGAAAAGATAACGATGAATGTTGGAGGGGATGTGGGAAGACTGGGACACTGATGCATTGTTGGTGGACCTGTGAACGGATCCAGCCATTCTGGAGAGCAATTTGGAGCTATGCTCAAAAAGTTATCAAACTATGCATACCCTTTGACCCAGCAGTGTTTCTATTGGGCCTATATCCCAAAGAAATCATAAGAGAAGGAAAGGGCCCCACATGTGCAAGAATGTTTGTGGCAGCTCTTTTTGTAGTGGCTAGAAACTGGAAACTGAATGGATGCCCATCAATTGGAGAGTAGCTGAATAAATTATGGTATATGAATGTTATGGAATATTATTGTTCTGTAAGAAACGGCCAGCAGGACGATTTCAGAGAGGCCTGGAGAGACTTGCATGAACTAATGCTCAGTGAAGTGAGCAGAACCAAGAGATCATTATTCATGGCAACAACAATACTATATGAGGATCAGTTCTAATGGACATCACTCTCTTCAACAATGAAATGCTTCAAACCAGTTCCAGTTGTTCGGTGAAGAGAGTCATATACACCCAGAGAGAGGGATGTGAAATGTGGACCACAACATAACATTTTCATGTTCTCTATTGAGGTTTGCTTTCATTGTATTTCCTTTATCAGATTATTCTTTCTTGTAGATATGATTTCTCCTGCACAAAAAAAGATGCAATAACTATACATATATTCGATTTCTTAAGTATTCTAACATAATTATCATGTAGTGGATATCCTGCTATCTAGGGGAAGGGTGGGGAGTAGGGGGGAAAAATTTGTAACAGAAAGCTTTGTAAGGGTTAATGTTTAGGAATTACCCATACATATGTTTTGCAAATAAAAAATATTAATAAAAAAAAGAAGCAGAGTAGTAGTTTGATAAAATTGGACAGGTACGTAGGAGACATTACAGAGGGGCTCGAATTTCAAGCTAAAAATGTTTGGACTTTATTTGGTAGCAAGTGAAAGTTACTACAGGTCCCTGAATGGCAGAATAATACAATCATCTCTAAACATTAGGAAGGCTTATTTGATAATGGTATTAAGATGGATTGGAGAAGGGAGGGAGAGATGAAGGCATAATGATGTTTAGGGAATTGTTGCATTGGTCCAAAAGATAATAATGTTATATTAAACATATTCAAATGTACCTTAGAGTTAATTTTCCCCTATCTTGAGAGGAGTCACACACTGCAATGGATGTTAAGTGTTTATTTATTGAAATTAACTATATCAGTCCTATACATATTCAGCAGACCTCCTGGTAGGGAGAGTCAGAGAGATCCTTGTAAACAATGTGGTGCCATTGTGAAAATTTTGGGAGCTGATAATTAAGGTATTATATTGCTGTCCCTTTAAAAATGTCCAACTCTGCTTTCCATTTCCTGTTGTTTTGTGCTCTAATTACTGACTTAATCAGTTGTTTAAATTGATTAAAATCAATTGCTTATTAGCTAAGCACCTCTTAATGTATCAGTAATTGAAGCATTGGCCTTTAAAGGTGTTTTTTCAGAGGGTAGGAATATACTTGACTGCAGCAATCAGCCACTTCTGACCTTTTCTTTCCAACCCTGTGGTGAAATCATTGACTAAAAATGTTTATTTTAGAATATTAGAACACAGTAACAAAACAAGTTAACATTTATCAAATACAGTGAAGTATCAATATATACATTGAAGAAAATACCCAAATTAATTGAAGCGATTAAGTTTGGTCTTTTAAAATCAATGATAATTACAACAAAATTATTTTTTATTAATTGAAAGAAGGGAAAAGCTAAAAATTGTGGTGAGATAATGAAGCATCATGGTCACAATGAGTAGAGAGGTATGGGAGCAAGCTATCAGTTCAACTTTATTAGTTTCGTAACGTAAGATATATTGTGATCCAAAGGTTGTTAGTCTAGTGTCATCATCCAAAGGCTACAACATTAAAATAGTAGTCACTGATCTTTCAACAAAGTTTAAGTAGATAGATTTTTCAGTTTTATCAATTTTATGGTATCTGATTCCACTCAAATTGAGCATATATTTCTAAAATAGTAATTTGATTTGGGTCCTTCTTCATTGATATTAGAACAGGTCTTTTAATTCAACTGCACATTGTCAATCTTTCTGTTAATAGATATGATAGTAATGTTTCCTATTCTGATACCAAGGGAATAAATGGATTATTTAAAAAATGTATATTAAATACTTACCATGCACCAAGCACTGTGCTTGGCATTCCACTGTGTTTAGGATACAAATATCACAGTAAAACTGTCCCCAACCTCACGGAGTTTTTTATTCTAAGAGGGAGACAACAGATTTAAAAAATGATGGCCTGTGAAAAATATTTTTGCCTGAGAAGCCACAAGGATTTTGAGTGAAAAAATAGGACAGTTCATTTGACAAGCCCATTCCAGAGGAAATGGTATTATTGAATTAATTACAGATCATAAGGCAAGAAGAAGGGGATGATCACGTATATTTCAAATGCAACATTATTGTTGTGATAACATGGTTGTGATTGTGGTGGTGGTCATTTTTATTGTTTGGTTGTTTTCAATCATGTCTAATTTTTCATGAACCCTTTTGGTATATTTTGGCAAAGATACTGGAGTAAGTTTGCTATTTCCTTCTCCAACTCATTTTAGTGAAGGAGGCAGACAAGGCTAAGTGACTTGCTGAGGGTCAGACAACAAATAAGTGCTTAATTAATTTGTCAAGCCCATTCCAAAGGAAATCATATTGATTAATTACATTGATAAATCAATTACAGCTTGTTGAGCAAGAAGTAGGAGAGGAACAAATATATTTTGTATGCAATGACTTCTCTTTTATTCTGCCACATATATCTTGCACAGTGCAGTATGATAAGATCTTCTATTTTTCATGGTCAGGAACATACTTGACACATCAGCAGCATGCCTATTATTACCATTATCCACTTTTGATATCATTTCAAGGTGAACCTGGTACCCACATTTTTGTGGGGTAATTTTTGCATGTATATTTACATATGTGAGTGTAAATGCATTACATGAATGTGTACATATGCTAGTTATAAAATAAAAATCTTAATTATTCTAGATAATATGATTATTGGTCTTATATCCTAATTTATGTAACAAGGGTGTTTTCTTGGTTTGAATGTTGATGTTACTGAAGAGCTCCAATGGTGGTCCTCAGCATGCTCTGCTTGCGCAGTATCCAACACAGAAGCACAGAAGTTAAGTTTTGCTTAACTATGTTAACTATGTTATGAGTCTATCGACTCATAACAACTGGAAATTAGTTGACTTTTCTCTTTGCTCCAGTGGGATGAAGTCAACCACTTTACTGTTTATTCTATGGCAGCATTCCAGGTTAAAGTCCACATACTAGATATTGATCCCAGTCTATGTCAATACAGATTATATTTGATCTGAGCCAAAACCCTGAACACATGTGACAGCCCCTCAATATAAGAGAGACAATAGTGTGGCTTATACACCTCCCCAGCAGACTTTGTTGAAATTCTTCATCTGACCCCTTTCTATCATATTTGACTACTTTCTCTAGCCAGTTTTCATAAATAAAGGTCATTGCTAACTTATTGTTAAAAAGTCACACATTTCTCACTTCAATAATATGTAAAGAAATTTATTGATGCAAGTGAATTAATTATGAGAGTATTCACTTAATTAGAAGAATGATTTATAATGTTTTTAATTTTGCTATTGCCTTGTTGGTGAGGTTACTTTTAAAATGTAATTGTATTTTAATTGTAGATGTGACTATTTGGAATAAACTGTAGTTAAGTATTTATTATGTTTGATTTACAAATATGAGACCCTTCAAGACAAGGCTTGTCACATCCTTGTGATTTCTTAGACGAAAATACTCTCTCTAGGCCATCATTTTAAAAATGTGTTGTCTCCCTCTTAGAAAAAGCTTTTTTTTTTTCATACAGTTATTCATCAGATATTTATTGAATGTTCATACTGGGCATAATGCCGGTACCATGAGTCTAATGCCTAGAGCAGTTGGCATCAATTTCTTGTCAATGATTCTAGCTTAATTCACAAAAATGGTGGAAGCAAAAAAAGTAAGAACATGAAGATCAAACAAAATATTATAGATTTTCCTGAGGACCATTCCTGCAAATGATTCCCATTGACAGGGTTATTCAGGGCAAGAATATGTAGGGTTTAAGATAATCTGTGTGTCTAAACTCCAAAAAGCATAATTCATCAGTGTTTACCTTCAATAGTCAGCCAATGGACACAGATCAAAGCCAAGGCACATACTGAAATAGCAATCTGAAAATAGTAATTGTAAAGCATTCCCACTAAAAAACTTGAGACAAATTTCACAAATACAAAATGTGTCAAGGGGAAATGTGGGTACAATAAAAGTATACTAGCAGAGAGATGCACACTTAGATACCAATCAAACAATAAACATTACTTAAGAGCCAATATATGCCAGGCACTGTATCAAAGGAAACTTGTTTCTAATTCCACAAAGTCCTTATGTCCCTTCTTGATGTTGTTTCAATGGGTGTATTGCTCCAATGAACTCCACAAAACTCCCCGGAAAATTCCATGGCCACTGGGTGTAGGATGCAGAGAAAAAAAATCCTTCCCACCTGTGAGGAGTGATTTCTTCATGAGAGTTTTTTTTGGGTTTTTTGTTTGTTTGTTTTCTTGCCCAGGGAATTGGGGTTAAGTGACTTGCCCAAGGTCACACAGCTAGGAAGTGTTAAATGTCTGAGACCAGACTTGAACTCAGGTCTTCCTGAATTCAGGGCTGGTGCTCTATCCACTGCGCCATCTAGCTGCTTCAAGAGTTTTTTTTTTTTTTAAACAACTTAGAGCTTATACTTTTCAGAGGTCTTCCTGAGTTGACTGACTTCTATGAATATCTGTCTTGTTTTTTAAAGCCCAGTAGGGTTGTGTCATTATTTAGCTATCTTAAATTCATTCAAGTTTAACTGAAGAGTTTTCACACTCTTCCAAAAAGAGTATAATAAAATATAAATAATAACTTAATTGTCTTTAAAATATTAACAATTCATTTACTTTATTATATCTTCCTTAAATTTCATTATTATTAATGATGACATATGTAAATTATTATGTAAATAATAATCATGCCAGAAATGTATGATTAAAAAAGAAAGTTTACATAGTAACTAAACTATAAATTACTCTAAACTTGGAGGTTATGTCAGAGTAAAAATCAAAGGACATGCTATATTGTAAAGTTATTTTTAGCAATGTGTTTCAGGGAAAAGATGAAATCCCTGAGGAAACAAAGGTTCACGTTTCCAATTATATGAGTTTATTAGGCATTACATGTAAATTGAAATACAAATCAGGACCAACTCTTCCTCAACTTGGCACTAGATCCTGAATACAGAGGGAAAGAAATTTTTATGTATTAAAAGAAAACAATTAAGAAGATATAAATCAGAATACAATTTCTAGATGGAGAAATGATAAAAACTTTTCCAAATTGGGAGAAAGAAAACAAACAGGTGCAATTCCCTGAAATCAGAAAACGGGGAAGGGGGGGAAGGTATTCTGCTCTATCCCACCTTACCCAAGTTCTGTATTCAGTCAAAGCAACAGAAACAGTATCTAACTGTTTGGGGCCAATTTTTAGTCACAACATATGAGTTGCTTGATTGTAAGAAAACTGTTTTGAGTTGACTGAATTTCTGGTCAGTAGGTAAGACTGCTTGCAGATAAAGGTGGCCCAGCTTTCCAGCTCCACAGGACTAGAATGAAACAATGCAATAAAGTTTTCTCACAATTGTCATCATAATTGAATAAAGTTTTCTCCCAAGACAGAAATTGGACTAGACCAATAGGTGAATAGTATAGGAACTAAGTTGTTGCTCCAGAATCAATTCACAAGATGGAGTCCGTGTGGTTAACTACATTTCCACAATTCTCTCAGTGACATCCCACCTTTCATATCAAGCCATAAATTACTGAAGAATTTTTTTCTATTAAACTTATCACCATCCAAAAGCAATCAGTCTAGCAATACTTTGAGGAAAAACAAAATGGATGAAGCATATGTATTGCCCAAATAATGATATGGAACTATGTTCATAGTCCAGCTGTGCATCTGTTTTAGAATGTCAATTCAGGTAGACCATGTTTCATATAGAATGGGAAAATGAGGACAATTATATTGCTAATGTGAAATAGAAATTTTTTTTGCTAATGTGAAATAGGAAATTTTTTTGCTAATGCGAAATAAGAAAGCTTTTAATGGGGCTGAGCTTTGATCCAATAAAAGAAACAACACAATGTCATTTTTCTTCCACCAGTATTCTTCCAGTGAAGATATTTAGATGAAAATCATGGAGCATTTATATTAGGAAGACTCATGATCACTGGTGAGCAGAGTGACAATGAAGAGACCTGTGAGGTTAAGCCCAGCTTCTTAAACTATGGCTCAAAATCCTGTATGGGATCTCATAATTGAATGTGAGGGTCATGAAATGATGATTTTTATATCTATTTTTTATACATATATACCCAGGGTCATATAAAAATTTTTCAGGTGAAAAGGGGTCATAAGTGGAAAGAGTTTAAGAAACCCTAGTTTCTTAAGTATTATTGTTATTAAATAATATTATTAATGATGACATATATAAATTATTATATAAATAATAATCATGCCAGAAATGTGTGTTTAAAAAAGAAAGCTTAAGAGTTAGAGATCACAGATGGACAGTCAAAGTATAACTGGTACCTTCTGAATGTTAAAATATCTAGAAAATGGCCCACTAATATGGTTGGGTAGATACTTTAAGATTTTGAGATGAATATATTCAAGAATTGCATTTTTCTGTCTATATTTCACTCAGATGCTTTTAAAAATTTCCTTTTCTCATTCGAGGAACAAAATTAAAACTCAATATACCTTTTTTTGTGAAATTATTATTGAGTGAACTTAAAGGAAATAATTATGAGAAATGTATAATTACTTAATGATTTGATATTTTCAGAAAAAGTGCAAAATAACCTTATTGTATTTGCATTATTTTCAAATAAACTTTAAAAATATAACACTGATTATTTTTTTTAACAAAGATAGACATTAACTTAGGCAACATTTAGAATTTTATAGAGATGACTAAGAATATAATGTACTATGACATAGTTCAGATAATGAAAACATTTAATTTCATTATGTTTTCATTTTTACTAAAGTTTTCAAAGCCTTTGTTCACTTATGAATATGAAATTTGTGCATGACAACCAGCTTGAGTTATTTTTGCCCCACAATACTTCATGTAAAATTTAGGAAAACTTACGAGCTCTTATTAATTTGTACATTACAGCTTTTTATATATTTATACCCATGTTTTTGTACAGCAATAAAATAGAGGCAGTGAGCTTGTTTTGTTTAATCAGCCTGTAGCTAGAGTTAATTTAAATGAAATTTTATCAGTAAATCACCCTTGCATGAGGATGAAAATTATTAAGATTTGAAACTAGCTGTGCAATGTCTCTTTACATTATGAGAAACTTTGAATCAATTGTGATTATAACTTTCTATTATAGAGACAAAATTATCATTGATTTAATTAGGAGTTGACAGAGAGATTATAGAATCAGGTGCTATAAATCAGTAAAAAAATCTGACAAAATGATTGAAGGGGCTGGCATATTGTAGTTATCCTTTCATAATCGTTAGGTATTGAATCACAGTCTATTATTTATGTCTTTCTGAAAGAAAAATTAATGAATGGTCCTTTGCAAGAGCATGAATTTCTCTATTGAGTGGGAACTGTGAATTTTTATTGATATTGATGAAGGATTGAATGCCCCCCCCTTAAAATAAATTAGCAGTTCAGGCATGTTTCTGATACAGACCTTATTTCTATTTGGTATTCAGATTCAAAGATGTCTTTCCATGAGTTATAGACTATGAGAATTAAAAAAGATTCCTAATGGTACATATAAAGGAAGCCTAAGTAAAGTGTATGAATTCACAGAGCACTTTGAAACTGTTGTAGCCGAAATTATCAAAATATATTTGAAATATTCATTTATCAAAACTCATTATCAAGTATCTCTTTACATGCCACTGTGCTATATAAATTAAATCATAAAAGAGAAATTATTCAAAAAATATATTTTATTTGAAAACATTGACCTAATAGACAGTAGGACAAATACTGAATAATTTTATGACATTTTTTCAGAATCTAAATAAACAAAGAACATCAATATCAACAAAGTAGATTTTGTCACTTTTAGGCATGTTCCACAACAATGATAAAGGAACTATTGGGAGTTAGTAATACTTCTGTCTGTACACAGTTTTATATTACATCTAGCCAATGCCATCAATCAGTCAATAAGCATTTCTTAAGTATGTTTTATGGGCCAGATTGAGCACGGAACACTGGAAATACTAAGAATGACAGAAACATGCTCTTTCCCCCATTCTAGTGAAGGAAACCTCTTACATATGAGTTGTACACAGAGTAAAAGAAGAGAATCTTAGTGGGAGACATTGGGGAAGGGGGGGAAAGACTCTTGTAGCAGATGGGATTTGAGCTTCATTTTGAGGAAAGCCACTAGGCAGAGGTGAATAAGGAGAGTGTTCCATGGATAGAGAAGAGCCTGGGAAGTACTAATTGGGGAGACTCAATGACCTTTGAAGAACAGCAAGAAGGCGGGCATTTCTAGATTGTAAAATACAAGGAGGTAAGTAAAGTACAAACAGATGATTAGCAAAGGGATGAATTCATTAAGAGTTTTAAAAGACAGAGGATTTTATATTTGATCTTGGAGGTAATAGGGAATAGAAACAATAAATTTTATTTATTAAAGGGAGGACATGACATCTGAGCTTTAGGAAAATCACTTTGGCAGCTGAGTGGAAGATGAGAGGGAGACCAACCAGCAGGCTATTATAGGGGATTGTAGCTATACCACTGGAGAAAAGAGCACATAAAAGAAAAATATTGGAAAGGTAGACATGACACAACTTAACTGGTTGGAAGTAGGGGGTGAATATGATTGAGGAGTTGGAGATGACATCAAGGCTATGCATGAGTGATAGACAGAAGTGTAATACCCTGGATAGCAACTGGGAAATTCAGAAGAGGGGAGCACTTTGGGGAAAAGATAATGAGTTTGCTTTTGGGCAGGTTGAATTTAAGATGCTCATGGAGCATCAAGCAAATACACTTATTTAAACATCTGAAATTATATTTCATCCATTTTCAGAAGACTTTGTCTTTGCCATTTTAACATACTGTCCCTGTTTCTTTCCTAACCTACTTATGCATTTTCCCTTTTCACAAACTCCTTTCTTATCCCGTACTGTTGTTACTTAAATATAGTTAATATACTTAAATGGATTTATCTATTAACCATTCAGAGATCTAAGAAGTGCTTTTTTTTTCTTTTTGGCTCCTTTTTCTAAATTATCAATATAGTCTTATTTCAAATTTTATTATAAAAGGCAAGGATTATAAACTGTTATTTTGGTATTAAATCTGACATCTTATTGTAAAGACGTATCTTTATACAGATGTTATTCAGATGTTCTTGTTGTGAGTGAAATCTAACATAGATTGAGGAATGTATTCTCTTGAGCAAGATAATATATTAGCAGGGCACATACTTGCCAATGTAATTAGTCAGTTGTGGCTTCACTTTTAAGACACAAACCCTGAATTAATACTCAGTTCCTTTTAAAAAAAATAAAATCAGAACAAAGAAAAAGCAGAAAAGTGATAGATATCAATTATATTAGATAACAATTAGTTATAAGGTTTCAGGGATAAGGACAACATGATTAATTACTTGTATGAGATGTGGGAGACAGTATGATTAGTTGGAAGTTAGGAATGAAAAGCCAGCAACAATCCCTTCTTTCCTTTGTGTGACTAAGAAATGTTTATTGTTTCAGTCCATCTGCAAGTGTAGAAAAAGTGGGCCAGATTTGTTTAGATAGAAAACCAGACATCTCTGAAGGGTAATTCGGTGATATAAAGATACTAGACCAGATTCTGTAGTGTCCACCCATATCTTCAAAAGATAACAGATTTCCTTAAGGGAAGAATAAAAGTGATTAGCAAAAGAACTGTTTTTCTAACTCATTATAGGCCAGCTAAATCTCTGCATGAAGTTCAGAGACAAAAGTGCCATGACTTTAGCAGTCAGAAGACAAAATCAATTAATTGTAAATAAGATCAAAGTTTGACTTTCACAGTGTATTTTAGAAGTGCATGGATAATATGGATACTTATTCAATATGTAGTTTGATTT
Source organism: Myrmecobius fasciatus (assembly GCA_023553655.1). Classification (NCBI taxonomy): domain Eukaryota; kingdom Metazoa; phylum Chordata; class Mammalia; order Dasyuromorphia; family Myrmecobiidae; genus Myrmecobius; species Myrmecobius fasciatus. Next base: position 15,486 of record JAJPUD010005468.1, read on the forward strand.
CCATTATGATACAATTCTATGAAAGGAGAAAGAAGAGAAGAATGTGGTTTTGTTTCTTTTTGTCTCCTTTTTATAATCAGTAAGCAAAGCCCTTGGAGTTATACAGGTTTGAAAATACAGGAGTTAAAATATACTTCTGGGTGGGATATATGATTTTCTCCTATCCATTTTTTGAACCTATTTATTACTTTACCTTCTTTTATTAAACTGAAAACAATCCATCTATTTCCTCCCCTCATTTCCCAGTTTTCCATCAGAGACGGTTTTAAAATAATCTAAATCCATTATCTTCAAAAGAAGATAATATTCAAGTTTAACACATAAGCTAATAATAGAAGGTAAAATTACTTAAAAATATGATGTCCTTAATAAAGTAATCCCACGAAGTAATAAGGTACCACTGTGTCTGTGATTTTAAGTGTCTCTTAAGTCTTTCTAGGATTCTGTCATTGGATTTCTAGAAAGAAAGGTGATCTCATCAGAAGTTAAATATCTGTCAAAAAAGCTATTGTAAGGACATGACCAAATACGTATTGCGATTTTTAGAAATGTTCATGAAGGATATGTATATGTGTGAAACTTTTTTTTTCAAATTGCTAATATTTAAGCTCTAATATAGACATTTTAGAATTTACCTCTTAGATATAGATATAGATATATATACATACATATATATACCAGGGTTGGGATTGATACCTTTTAAGGAGGTTGGAAAAGACTGAAGCTTTGGGGGACTTGGGGTATTTTTTTCATATGAAATGCCTGAAGTCAATATATGCTAATGTTGGTATTCTTGTCTTTATGTCTATGCATTCTTTAGCTATGAGGATAACAGACCCTTCATCAAGTAAGAATGACCTGAATGGCTGATAAATTTCATTTATCAGTGTGGTCCCATGAACCAGCTGTCAAATCAGTATTGAAAAACCATTAAGACTTCTGTCATTCACCTTGAGGCAGAAGAGCAAACTGTGTAGGAAAACAGTCAGGCATTCAGCTTATGTGCTGAGTAAACATGCTGCAGGCGTATTGCTGAACAATTCTGCTTCCCATGTTCCAATTGGATACCACCTGAACTGAGTGACACGGTCATAGCTATAGCCATTTCATGTGGTACAGACGTGTTATGCTTAGAATGGCTTTTTCTTTCATCTGTGATGTGTCGGTCTGCATCCATGCGTGCTGTTGTTGTCCATCTTTGGCCTTCATTTTGGATTTTCGATTGTTGATGGGACGGAGTGGTAGTTTGCTAAATTGATCATATGCCCTATTTCTAGGCCCATTAATGGGAATCTACAAAAATATACGATACTTTTAAAAAGAAAAAGAAAGAAGGGTTCTTCAGAATAAAATGAAGGAATTGTTACAAATTAGGCCTATTTTTATGTCCTATAATTTAAGTAATAAAGCTTTTTTTTTTCCAAGGGGAGAAATAAGCCATGATTTTTTTTTAATGAAAAGAAATGAAATATCTGGAGCAAAAATTGAAGTCTGTATTAATATGTTGAAGCAACACCCTAAATTTGTTTGAAAAAAAGGAAAAAAAAAAAACAAGCTACTCCTACTTCTAAAATTTCTTTTCCTGAAACAACAAAATAAGATTGAGAATGCAAGCTTAACTTTGCTATAAACTTTCAGTTTGTTCTTCTGGTGAAGAGTCCTTTGTTTTCATTGTTGTCTAGTGCCATTTTCACTTAGAATTTTGCTTATTTTCCCTTTTAAAGCCAGAGCACATGAATTTTGAAACTGTGCCCCTCTGTTCTAAAGTTAATTTTCTACAGGCTAAGAACAACATTGAATAGTTCATGCTGTCCTTGCTCTAAATCAAAGTAGAATCAGATTGCTTTGATATAATGAATATTCTATCTTCCTCTTTGGTCACTTCTATGAGACTATTAGTTTATCCTAGCACTTCTTGTTTGACTGAATTCAGGGATATAATAAAATATGACCCTTTGGGACTTAGTACAGTTATGTCAATATGAAAAAGAATAGTTGAAAATATAATTTCATAAATCAAACTATGTGGATTCAGTATTTTAGAATTACTTAACTCTTATTAATTAATTAAACAAATTAAAATTTAGCATGTAGTTAAAACTTGAATCTGATCTAATTTCTGATTATGTAAAGGGGAAAAAAAGTAAATCAGCTGAGACAAATTGTTACGGGATTTTAACAATTGACTATTTTGCATTCTCATTTTCACATTAATTTTTTTTCTCATTTCCACATTAATTTTTTTTCTCATTTCAAACAATGTTTTATTAAAAAATTCATTCACATTTTGTGTTTTCCAAACTACATTACATAGAGTAAAACTCATCCTAAATTTAACTTTTGAACTTCTTATACTTGGACTGTTTCTTTTTTTTTTTTTTTTTTGAACAATTAAAATATATAGTTTAGGGTACAAGTTAAAAATGGCTATTCCGAAGTTAGGTTTTTTTTCTTGCTTATATGTCACAAAATTATTGTGATATATATTTGAGATTCCTCTTACTATTCTTTTTTTATTTTTCATTTTTAAAAGACCATTTCAAAGATATCACCTTAAATGAATACCCTTCATAATTCAAAAGTATTTTTAGTCTGTCTTCCTCAGTTATAGAGATGTCACTGAATGCAACTGCAGCATATCATATATGGTTTGATTTCTATCTGCAAAGCTACAAATCACATGGAAAACTTTAGCTCCACTGAAGTGGAATGAAGGTAGACAGCTTTAAAGAAATACGACAAATACTACTACATTTAGAGAAACCATGCTTACCAAAACCAAAAGAACAAAAAAAGTGACTTTATTGAGATGTAAAATGATTCAGCAAGATTCTCTGGTGAAATGAAAGGGAGTCTATTTTTATTACTAAGTTCATGAGGCTCTCTTTAATGCTATGTGGGGAGGGCAAAATTAAATCAGAGACATGAGGACTTTGATGGCTTAGTTACAAATACCAATCAAGTATGGCAGCTGGGCAGGAGTTTATAGTACAAGAAGCTAATGCTGTGGCTCTGCTTTTTGTTCCAATGACTCCACATAATAAATATATTTAATCTTTCATTTCCCTCAATTCATCTTGCTCCATGAGACTTAACAGATCACATAAGGGTGAAGCTTGCTTGGTACCTGACCATTTCTTCCAAAAGTCAGCTAAAAGTCTGACTACCAAAGTCAAGGTTATCCGAACCTATATGATTTTTTTTTGCATCAAAAACAGTAAATAATTATTAATAATTATCTGGAATAGAAAATGTACTTGTATTCATAAAGTCTCTCAAATCCCTAGATCTTCAGCAGTTTTTCTGTCCACCCTTAGGATTAGAGAAAAAAAATCTTTAAAACACATTAAAAATATTATTTCCTTCTATCTTATATTGTATTTGTATCAATAAATAAATTAAACAGAGCTTAGTGCTACTTTTGAAAAGTAGAGAAATACAGGCAAAAAAAATTAGTGTAAAAATGATATGTTGAGATACGTCAAACTATCATCTCAGTGAAACCAATCAAATTTTAAAAAGTTTTTTTTCCTTGACATTTGCCAAAACCACATCTGCATATCATTTGTATTCATGACACATGCGTAAGCAATGTATCCACATTTGTGTTGAATTTGATTAATTTCTGTGTTTGTAACATTTTCTTATGTGTATTTTTCCTTAAAATTCAAGATTTGTGTTATTGCATTAAAATCCTAGAGTGCTTTTGCTACCTGTGTTACATATTTCATAGATAAAATTTATTAGAACATACACATTTCAGTGTCTACATTGTTACTGTGCTATTGCTGTAATGATCCAAGAATGATTCCTTTGATCATTTTTTCCCCTTTCTCTCCTTAGGTCATGGGTTATAGGTGCAATAGCTCTTCTCTGCCTATTAGGACTGACCTGGGCCTTTGGACTTATGTATATTAATGAAAGCACAGTGATCATGGCGTATCTCTTCACCATTTTCAATTCTCTACAGGGAATGTTTATATTCATTTTCCATTGTGTTCTTCAGAAAAAGGTAAGCCAGCTTTTCCAGTTATGCATAAAAATGATATAGTTTATGGTTGTAATGATAAAGTTTATGGATTTTCCTTGATTTTTTTCTTACTTTAGACCTCACTTAAAACAACAGAATATTATATGCAAGTGGTAATTAAAGTTTTTGTTTTTAACTAGAAGTTTTGAAGTTCTGTTTTTAAACAGTCCTTTTAGAAGGTTTTTAAGCTTAGAGGAGACTAGGAGTCAGGAAGATCTTTGTTAATGTTTCTTCACATTAATAAATGGCAGTCACATTCATTGGCAAGAAAGTATAGTTCTTTTTCAGAGTAAGCTAATACAATGAAAAATTCCAGTTACCTTTTATTTTAATATATTAGTTAGAAATTATATTGTTGAGAGTAAGTTGATAAATATTGGTTCTTTTCATTGCTTGTGATAATTCTTTTATTATTTAAAAAAGATTGAGAAAGTGTAAAAATTTATATTGTATTTCAAGATAAGTTTTTAAAGATTATAAACTTTGAGCTTTAGTTTCCATATAAATAGAAATCAAATTATCCCCCTACCCTCACTCATTTGTATTGAGGTTTTTTAAAATAAATTAGTAAATCACTACCATTACCATTAATTTTCATGTGGAACTTAATCTCCACACAGGGAAAATGAACTTGCATTGAGATATCATTTTTGTTTGGTGTACATACATATATTTGTATGACCTTATTTGAAGTATTTTATTAGTGTATGGATAATTCTTCTACCAACACAAATCACAAATTATTTTATATTAACAAAAAGGTTTTGAGTTGTAGCCAAAAAATTATTGGTCTTCAAGCTAATAATTTTTTGAAAATTATTTATGTTCAAGTTAAATGTAAGAAGTGAGTGTGCAGTATAATTTAATACTTTAAAAAGTAGTGCTTTTTTATTGTGATAACCTTCAAATACCTATGTATTGCTTTGCAATATTTAATTTTACTTTTAATTACATACGAAAGTACACTTGTTTATTAGTATCTAATACCCAGCATATGCATGCATATGGAGAATATTTGTATTCATTTTAATCATCTAAGTAAATGATTATAAACAAATAAAATACATTTAAGAAAAAGTAGTTCAGTATTTTATGTTTTTCTATATCACCATAATAATTTGATAGTTAAAAAACAAACAAACAAAAAAAAAAAACCCTAAGTTTGTTTCTAGCACAGCTAGGTTTCACAGTGGTAAAGTGCTAGGTCTAGAGTCAGGAATACCTTAGTTCAAATCCAGCTTCAGATATTTAATAACTGTGTGACCCTGGACAAATCACTTAATCCTGTTTGCCTTAGTTTCCTCACTTATAAAAGTGAAATGGCAAACCACCTTAGTATCTTTGAGAAGAAAATCTCAAATGGGGTCACAAAAAGTTGGCTATGACTGAAAAACAACTGAACAAGAAGTATGCTTCCAGAGATTAATCTATAGATATCCATTGATGTTGTTTTTTCATTTTTTTAGAAGATGGTACCATTCAGTATTTCATAGCTGTAACTTCTGCTACTATAGTTATTTCGATCAATTCAATTAATTACACAATATAATAGTAATTTTCACTAGTGAAAGTCAAAGACCAATTACTTTTCTAAATATTTCTATATTGTATCACATCAAAAATATTTCAATAAAAAGAAATAGATTTCCTTTAAGGTAAAGAGTGTAGACTATTGCTGAATAGTTGACTTATAAACATGAAAAACTAAGAAAGCAGTTTAAGGCAGTAAGTGGTTAGGTGAAATATTGTTGGTACAGAATTAAAGTGTTATTCTGTGAGAGGCTTCATGGAAAAAGTAGGACTTTGAAGGGCAGATGAGTAGGTAAGAAAGGAAAACATTCTGCCTCGCCCCCTGCCTTTAACCTTTTAATCTTGGCAGCTTCCACTGAGCCTCAGCCCATATTAGCTAAATCTCAGACTCTGGATTGGACCTTAACCATAAACTTGGGAGAGCTAAAGGAACTTTATGTTAGCAGCTAACTGGCTTAGCAGCAAATCTTCTGGTCCTTTTGTTACTCAGTAAGTCTTTCATTTTTCACCTCTCCAAGAACTATTTTTCTAATGTGTACCATTAATTAGATATTCTGCCTTTTACTTTCATCACAGACTCAATTTTCCTAATAACGTTAAAATTACAAATCAAAGGAAATGGATTCAAGTCCCAACTTTTCTATGTATTACTCATGTAACTTTGTAAAATATATCAATCAAGAGCATTGATTAAGCACTTACTCTATCCTAGACATTGCATTGTGTGCTCTGGATACAAAGACTTAACTTCTCTGGGTCTTTAGGTTCTTTTTCTGTAAAATTAGAAAGTTTAAACTTGAGATCATGAATTCCTACAAACTAACTTTATTCCACTATTATCTTCAGCAACTCACCTTCTTATCTTCCATTTCTGTATTTCCGAGGCTATTTCAATTTCCAAACTTTCATCTCTGCCCCAACAATACTTCCCAGACTACCATGACACTATCAACCACCATGGGTATCTTCCAGTTTCCTGCCTGTGGAGTCTACACAGATTGAATGATCTCCCTGTGTTTTGATCAACATTTCCACCTCCCTCTATCTCCACCTTACTAATCTTAGAGGACTTAACATTTTATTTGTCCTTCATTTTGAAATTTGGGATTGATTTTTTTAAGACTCGTTTTCCAGACATGACTCTGGAATAGCAAATCCTTGTCCATACTTAGATGTTTAGCTAGATTTTTATCAACATGGGTCATTTGTCTGGATTCTCAAGAAGAGCTTTTTCTGGCTTTTAGGGTAACTTAGACTAATGACAAAAAGGATAGTGAATAGTCACAGAAATGTCATGAAAAAAGTTCTGGAGGCGTAAATGTATTTGGCATGTGAAGGGGACAGTAAAAAGACTATCTTGCCTGAATGAAATAGTTTATTTGTTGGAAATTAGTGAATCACTCAAGTAGAGAAGTGCCAGTTTCAGAAGAGTTTGTGGTTGTGATGAGCATCAGGGAAGATATTTTAAGCTGACATAATGAAACAGCTATATTAGGAAAATTAATGTCAGTAGTATACATAATATATATCATACTAGAATATATTATAACAATCTAATAAGATAATGGTATCTATTATGGTGTCAATAAAAAGATAAATTTAAGATTTCAGCAAGATATAGAGAAATTAAAAATAGGGAAATTTTATTATTTGGGTGAGTGAGAACCTACTGTTAGTTACAAAACAAGGAAATTTAAAAAGGGGGAATCAATTTAGAAAATAAGTTTGTTTTGAATATAAAGAGCAATATGATAGGGACATATGGAAATACCATAGTGGGAACTCAGTAAAGTATACTTGAAATTCATCAAAAAGAAAATTAGTCTAAAATGGGGGTAAATTGATTTCTCTCCTTCCTCCCCCAAAATTAAGATTGGTGAGCAGGTAGACAAAAACAAAACCCTAAACTATAACCAGTATTAGTGGTATGAGAGAGAAAAAAATTAAGTTGTAGATGAAAGGGGGCAGAAGGAGTAGTCAGAAAAATAAAAATATCAGAATAATGTAGTGGAACAGAAATCACGGGAAAGGAGAATTTCAAGAAAATAGTGCTTAGTATTGACAATGTCCATAGAGATTTTTAAGAATTAGCATTGAGGCAATGGTACTAGATTTGGTTGGAAAAATTCAATTCAATTCTATAAATATTTAATGATATCTATAACCAAGAACATTGTGGAAGACATTGTGGTCAATATAAAAATAAGAAAAGGCAAACATTTTCCCCTAAGGAGAAGGGGATAGAGGAGTATGAACCCAGTTGAAATAAAAAGCAGAACAATTTCATTTGTATAAGAGAAGTATTAATTAATTCAATTATATAGAATTTAGAGGATAGGAAAGAGCATATTTAAATCAGGTGTTCAAGGGATGTTTAATGGAGAAGGTGTGTTTGAGTTGGATTTGAAAGATGTTTTGTTAAGTGGATGATATTCTAAGAGACCTGTATGAAACAATTTTACAAAGTGAAAGAGTAGGATGCATGTTTGGAGAATAAATTGTAATGCACGTGGCAGGAACATGCAGAGCTGGAGATAAGATTAGAAAGGTTAGAAATGGCGAGGTGGGTGTGATGCGATGCAAAGAACTTTAGATCTGGAGTGTGAATACCTCAGTCTAAATTTTCTAAGTATTTACTTGTGTCACCTGAAAGCAAATCATTTCTCTGCTTTGGACCTCGGTTTCCTCAAACTGAACTCCAGTGCTATTATTCTGTATTCCTATTATTTAAGTCAAGAGAAAATAGTCAAGCATCAAACATTTTTTATAACATACTAGTTATTCTAAGATCATGGGAGGACAATTTCCTTAGGGGAAAAGGATACCCCAAGATAATGAGAAAGAGCCAGAACCTGGAGTGAGGAAGCAAATTGGCATAGATTTCACTGTCTCGTTGCTGGCCAGAGGACATCAATAAAAACTGAGAGAGGGAAGGTCAGAGAGAATAGGAAAGACCACAGAGTCCAAGCAGGTCCCCCAAATCAACAGCTTTCTCATATTGATTATGACTGGGAATCTAAGCAGTGTGAGTCTGACAGGTCTATGTCCTCCAACAGTAAGTGGGAAGAGAGAAAATCAGGGCCCTAAGAACCAAGCCATGGGCTAGGATGCACTGGGCTCACTATACAATTGTTGTCTAATTTGGTTTCTCCTGCAGTCCTGCTTTGAAGCATCTCCTTCTTGAGCTGATTAAGTCAGCATGAAAGATAATATTTGGATGTGACTGGGTGAGGGGTGTGAGGGAGAAGGTAGATAGGATCAATCAGCCAACTAGCATTTATTATTTCTTTCCCTCCCAGATTCATTCATTTACTTATATATTTATTTAGATTTTTTTTTTTGACTAAGCTGCAGAGGAGATTCTTGCCTTAATTGCAGCCTAGCCTTAATCACTGAATGGGCGTGCCTTAGTCAAACTGAGACACACTGAAGAACTTAGCTTAAAAAGGTCAGAGTCTCCCATTTCATCCAAGACCAGTAGTCTGATCTGTATCTGGCCAATGGGCCCAGATGGCTCTGGAGAAGAAACTGAGGCAGGTGACCTTGTCTAGCCCTCTGTCACTAAAATCCAATTCACTTGCATGTCATGGTATCACCTCCCTGACAACCATGGTCCTTTGTGAGAACGAAGGACAAACAACAACAATTAATGGTGTTCCCTTATTTTATTTATATATTTACACAAATTAAATACAAAAGGAGAGCAGAGTATAGAATGGGAAGGCTAATAGTTGTGTGATCCATCAAGTACCCAACATATACAAGACTTGACTCAATTCAATATAAGGAAGAAAAAAAAAAAGAAAAAGAAAACACAATGCTAAAGAATTTTAAAACTAGATGTGTTGAAATGGAGCTGCTCCACTGACAGAAATCAGAGAGAGAAATGAATTTCAATACTGTTCGGTTTAGGTCAGGTTGAAGTTGAAGTGCTAGATGGACATCAGATCATGTAGTAACATAACTGAAAATGTAAACCTGGAGAGAATAAAGTCAAATGAACCTTCCAAAAAATCTGCATTTGTGGAATGAAAGCCAGGAGCTAGGGAGTAACTTAGTGGAAAGGAACTAAAGGGAGTAGGTGTAGGCCATTTGTTGAAAGATTTTGGCAAGAAAAGGGAGATCTATTATATTATGAAGTTCACTAGCACAAATTCTATTTTAATGTGACTATAAATTTACTTTTTATAATAGAGGGTCAGATTTATTTAACTCTATAAATTCAAGTGGATAAAAGTCTGATTAAAAATGAGCAGAAATATATTGTATTTAAAACAAAAAAAGCACTTTTAAAAAATTTCAAACATTACCTGTTTGTGTTATACATTCATTAGTAAAAATACAGTATTTCTCGACAACAGTTAGCTGTTTTGCTGATTTGTAAAATAAATAAATAAAAACCAAACCTGATAATATAAATATAAATATAGAAAATAGACAAAAATTTTGAATCTTCAGGGAAAAAAAGGAAAAATGCATCTTTGGATTGCATACCCTTTTGTTGCTTTTTATGCTATAAAACATTTTCTATTTTCAACACTTATTTAAAAATAAACATATTTGTGTGTCAGCATGTTCTGAACTTAATTTAAAGAATAACAGTTGTTATGCTAAGTAACTCAAAATACTAAATGGCCATTCTTTAATCCTTCTATTCCATATTATTAAGGTGTACATTTTGGTATTATTTTTATAGTTGAGATAAGGAATGAAACTCTATATCAATGAATATAAATTTTTAAAAAATAAGGAATGCTATTTTCTAAAGGGCAATTGGTGGTATTTCAGGAATTTAAAACTTATATGAAAAAATCTATAGATGAAATGTTTCTTTCTTGGTTATCTGCTTAAATTCCATTATGCTTATTCTAGTATTGTTTAATTCAAGAAATTTCAGGTGGTTTAATGATTGAAATTTGGGCATTTTTACTGGTCTAAATTTATTGTTTCTGTAATGAAAGAACATCTTACCTTCCCAATTCTTTATCTCTCAATATCTAAGTTATATGCATTTATGACTAAGATTTCTCTTACAGACTTTTTTTCAAATAACAAAAATATTTCAATAGTTTGGCTTATGCAGTGCAACAGTTTTTTTTCATTATTTTGTTTCCAAGATGGTTGTTCTCTTGACTTGTCTGGAAGAGTCACAATTCTCACAAAAACAGTTCTTCTCCCTGCCATCTATAGTATAGAAAATTTTCAAACCAAAATAATATGAAGGGGTGGCCAGCTATTTAAAGGCAATTAAGTCACAATTTAGCATGAATAAATGGATTAGATTATACAAACGATCAAGCACTCAAAGAGCTGTTTTATGGCAATCCATAAGAAAATTTCTGTAGAAAATGTTCAGGAATATAGTCATGTTCTTCAATTCATCTTTCTTTTCTTCTTTTAAATAATTTCTTAATTTTATGCTTAATATTTAAAATAAAATATCAGGAAATTTAAGTAGTTTATTGATGAAATGAGTAATGTGTACACACATGGCTTCACCACAGTGGTTTTATATCAGTGATTCAGAGTATTCAGCTTTCTTTGGGCAGTGAAAATATTCTAAAGTGTCCTCCTTTTTCTTCTCTCTCCCCCCTCACCTCATGTCTTTAAGACCTAGTGTTATATCACCAGTTCTGGGATAGGGAAAACACACATACATTTATTTATTTATTTATTTATATATACACATATATGTGTGTGTGTGTGTGTGTATGCATATACACACACTTTTCACTAGAATTTTGTAATCATGCTATAGTTATAGGCCTCTTTAGCCACCAAAGTAATTAGTTTAGGTTCAAGGGCCTTCATAATAAATGTTATTATAGTTTTTTTTTCAAAGTTCAAACTTCTTGATATGCTGAGAGAAGAAATGGAAGCCAGTATTCTTGCCTTTCAGATGCTATATAAAGCTAGACTTTCTACCTTCCTGACTACCAAACATTGACTTTCCAGGTCTTTCTCCCTGAGATTGCTACAGAAAAACAAAAAAACACCAAATAGGACAAAGCACACATATACACACAAACACACACTACATACACATCACTGGATTTAAGAGGGTGAGAGATCAGTTCTCATGGATGATGACATTTCCTTCCTTGAAAATAAGCATTGTCTCTTGGGGATAAAAAAAAAAATTCTTAGCTTGTTTTTGAAAACGTTTAACAATCAGGTGCTAACTTGCCTTCCAGCCTTGGTTTACACCTCTGACATTCTGACCTGCCATTCCTGACAGAAAACCACCTCATAATTCTTTCTGTATTTTTAATATGTTCCAACTTATTCACACTTAACACATCCTCTTGCCCTCTCTGTGTCTTCTTCAGTGGCAGTGATGTTCTTACTTTATACATTATACTTTCTGACCAAAATTAATACCAGCCATTTACTAATCTCATCATGGCTGCCCTTCTTGGCTGTCCCTTATACCTGGAAAACTTTCCTTCCACATTCATGTTATTGAAATTATTTTCTCTTTCAAAGCTTTCCCTTTCTTTCAAGGCATATACTTTGTTTCTAGTTTTTTGAGACCACAAAAATATTGATAAATATTTTATTATACGTTGAGGTTTTTTAATCTGTCTTTGGCTTATTTATCTTCAAATATTTGATTACTGTCATGTTGGAAAACGGATTTAACTTTTTCTGGATGACCTACTCCTCCCTTCCTCACCTCTTTTCTCTCTCTCCCCCCTCTCTCTCATCTCTTTTCTCCCTTCCCCCCACACGTTCTTTCCACCAGAGAAAGATGTAGGGCATAGCCAAATTTAGGTTTAATAAAAAGAAAAACTTTTTTATTATTATTAGAGCTCTCTAGAAGTAGAGGCAGCTGCCTTAGGAAATAGTGGATTCCCCCTCACAAAAAGACTTTAAGCAATGGCTAGATGACTACTTTGGAGGTATGTGGCAAAAAGAATGTGTTTTTCCCATTCATTGTTGGAGTAATTGTTGGAGGCCCTTTAGGATTCTGAGACTATAAGAAATGAATTCATCCATGCTACACCCAAAGATATTACCTCATTTAGTTGGTCAGTCATCAGATGGCTTCCAAAATGAAAGCATGTTGTCTCATTTTAAAAAACATATTTGCATATCATTTTTATCTTTTTATTTTGGGGGAAGAGGAACAAGAAACATATTTTCATTAATTTGAGAAAATTCTTTTGTGGAACTTCTCACCAGTAATGCAAATAGGTCACTCATCTATATCTCAGAGTGTAAAAGAATTTCTTGCAGTGCTGTCCATGGTCACCTAGCATTTCAATTCAACAAACATTTATTAAGTGTCTACTATATACGTAGTAAGTGCCAGGTACTATTCAAAACACATTTAGAGATAATGCTTGAACCCAGATAATTTTGACTCCAGGCTTTCCCTCTATCTAGTCTTTCAATATTTTTTTCTTTTACACTATAATAAATATTATCATGAAAAGATTATTTACAAGTATTAGTGAAGTGCATTTAATTCTAAGAAAAAAATTTAGGTATTTTTCTTTTCAGAGTCAGGGGTACATATGAAGTGTAATTTTTAGGTATTTAATATTTCTACAATTTCTGTTTTGATGATTCCATAATTAAAACTAGCTCTGTGAGCATACAGGGAGGGAAATAAAAAAGAATGAACCTAGGAGTTACAAAAATCTGAGTTCCCATCCTAGCAATGACAAGTCTCACATCTCCTAACTGAATCAGTTTTTTCTTCTGTTAAACTGGGAGAACCTTATTCAGATTTTGTGTATCTCAGGGTTGTTTTGAGCTATAAACATGAGGTATCTAATAATAGTAGTAGTATTAATACCTGTTTACATATTGTAGTCCCTAGTTCCATTGATTTCATTATGGAACACAATATTTGCATTGAACTGTCCCTGAAGAGTTAGCCGAATCTTTATTCTCAGGCAGAGGTGTTTCCCTCTCTCCCTCCTTCCTATCTCTTCCTTTTTCCCTTCCTTTTTCTCCCTCTTTCCCTTTCTCCTTCCCTTCCTTCCCTCCCTCTTTTTCCCTTTCCATCTCTATGACACTCACACTTCACCTGGTTTTTACAAAGCAGGTTAAGGAATCTCTTGAAGAAGTGACAGTGTGAATTGAATCATGTATTATTTAGATATGGCCAATGCAAAAATTAGTTGAGCATATTTGTTACAAAAGCTTTGTTTTTTGTCTCCTCATCATGGGGAATAGAGAGGAAAAGAGAGAAAAAGATTTTTATTCATTGAAAAATAATAACATTTTAAAAGATTAGGGGAAGGAGGGACCTCTGCCAGTAGGAAGAGAGAAGAGATGTGAAGGGCAGCTTTCCCTTTCTTGCTCTGCCTGAAGAGAGGAATTTCAAGAAATAATTTAGATGGAAAGCTGTCGGACTGGCAAACATCACTCAAAGTGAAATCAGAGAATCTGAACTCATTCCTTTCCCCTTGCAACATAGGGAGAATCACAGAGCTCAAGATGGGGAAAGGAGCTTGGTACAAACTGAAGAGCCCAATGCTTCTCATGTACTTAAAGCATTCTGTCATTTTATTTTTCGTATCCATGTCAATTTTATTATACAATATTTACTGGTAGCACATAAGGGTTTTCATTAAAATAGAAAATCCAAAAAGATGTGAGGCTTTTTACATTTATGTATGGGTTTTCTGATTTATTTTTTTTTTTACTACTTCCTGGTTCTTGAGCAAATTTGTCAAGCCATGGTATAGAAAAGAAAATGGATCTTGTTTTTCAATGATCCTAAAGAAGCAAGGGGAAATATGTTTTGAGGCAGAATTCACGTAAGCCCAGTTCAAGAAGTTCAAAAATCTCTAGAGGGGGGTACGTCTGCCACTTTTCATAAATACCAAACTCAGGGAAAAAAATAGGTTTAAAATCAAATCTCAGCAAACCACACCTTGTTTTTAAATGTGGTGAGATATTTTTTGTTGGTGTGTTTTTGTTTTCTAATTTTCTCATTAACCCAGTGCCAGAAACAGTAATTTCTAGTACTCAATAAACCTATATGCCAATTTATATCAAATTTATCAGGATGTTAATAACAAGCCATGAAAAAGAAAATCTCAGGTTTCTTTGTTCTCTTTTGAAATACTTAAGAGGTTGCTAGGCTCTAATGAGGAGAAGGATATGATTTTTAAAAGAAAGGTTGTTCTTTACACATTATATACTTGCCAATTACAGATAAAGCAAATTTAATGTAAAATACTTATCCAATAAAAATACTTTAACATTATTAGCAAAAATAGGAATGACTATAATGGATTTTGAAAAACAAAAACCTGCACTCTTAACAATAAGTCCATAGCTGGAATAAAAAGTTATTTGCTAACCAAAGGTAATATTTAATTTGTTAGGTACGTAAAGAATATGGGAAATGTCTACGCACACATTGCTGTAGTGGCAAAAGTACAGAGAGTTCCATTGGCTCAGGGAAAACATCTGGTTCTCGAACTCCTGGACGCTATTCCACAGGCTCACAGGTAAACCATGTTTGTTAACTGAAATGGAATGTCTGTTGTCCACATGCTCTTTTGATTTACTAGCCCTTCTAACTTAGTGATGATCACCATAGCAAATGCTAGATTTATAAATTGTTAGGGAGAGAAAGGTTCCTCTTCAAAATGGGATTAGATTAAAGTAGGCATTGAGAAAGTTAATAATAAAAACCACAGAATTGCTTGATAGATTGCCTGGTGGAGGAATTTGAGACAATGAAGGTTTTATTTCACATTACCTCTATACTATGCAACGAAGATGAATTGAGATATAAAAATCTAAGCTGTACAGAGTTAGCATTAATGATTTAATTAAGTAACTAATTAGTCTTCAAACAGATTTAAGAAGTTTTCTGTTTCAATCAAACATTAAATAAAACACTAAGCATATTGACAGTTATGACAAAAGCATATAAATTATTAAGACTGCTTATTTCACTGAATTTTTTATTTAATATCTTGAAATATCTTCCAAATAAAATTATGATATAGAATTATTAATAAGGGTAACAATTCCTCAAACTACTTGGGTGATGCTATTTTTAAAAAACATATCTAAATATTATGCTCTCTAACTTGTGGATTTCAAAATCATCAAACTACTTAATCCAATTCTTACAATAACAGATAAGCCATTTCTTGATGAACATGAATTAAGATCTGGAAGATGCTGTACATATAAATATATGACATTGAATATATTAGTTCCAAAACTGTCCAGCGTGTATACCCGTGAAATTAAATCTTGTCATATTTGGTCCATAGCTTTAGCCTGTTGAGACACATTGGCTATCTCTCCCAATTTAAATAACTCCACATAAATGATAGAAGTGTTAGTAATATCTTTATCTAAATAATTGATAGGAATATTGAATAGAACAGACTCAAACATAAGACCTTGTGGCACCCTGATTGAGACTACCTTTTAGGTTAACATCAATTACTGTTCTTTTGCTCAGTGTCATACTGTCTATCTAACTATACTGTCATATGACCTATATTTTGTGAAATAAATTTTCCAAACATTCACTAAGTGCCTTTCAGGCACAGACTGCTCACTGTCTTGGGGTTTGAGGATAAAAAGACAAAAATGAAAGAGTCCTGTTCCTAGGAAGTCCTTTTTCTCCTGAAAAATATTGCATGTATACAGAGATATAAATTAAAAGTAACTTAAAAAGATTCACAATCAAATAAAGAATCAAGGAAACCTTTGTAGAGGAGCCTGAACCTTAAAGAAAGATAAAAGATTCAGGGATTCAGAAATAAGGAAGGAGCTACATTCCAGGCACAAGATTTGTCCTTCTGGATTTAGTGAAAGATTTAGTTGTAAATGACTCTCTGAAAATGTTAACTTTAAGTCAACCTCATATCATATATGTCTGCCATGTTGTCTGAGCAGTCTGTCATTCCTGGTTGAGGTGGTTGCCTTTATTTCATAAAAGTAAAGAATTCATTTAAATAATTTTGAATATTAAGAAATAGCAAAAAAATCAAAAAGGACAAAGAGATAAGATAGGGAGTAACAGCGAGTAAGTTTCAGAGAATGACATCAATTTTCTTTTTAATTCCATGCCTATGTAGTTTTCTCTGAGGATTTCACCTACTGAATTGGGACAGAATAAATATCAATAGTTCTAATTTTCTAGAAACACATGATTTCAGATATATTTTATTTTATTTATTTATTTTTTACATATTTCCACACTTATCATTGTTGTGCAAGAAAAATTGTATCTGATATATATTTTAGAGATAAGCCACTGTATTTAATGCTTTTAAAAATATAACACAAAAGGTGTGCTCTTTTAAGACTACCCATGATGTGCCACTATTTCATCTCTTTTTGTTTTACATTATTGTCACTTCTTAATTCAAATTCTAAAGAGAAATTCTCTTATGGCAAAGAATTTCAATTAAGCAAAAGAAGCAGATATATTGAGCATTTCTGAACACATCTTCTTCATTTCACTGAGTCATCCAACTCCCGTCTGTGGAGAGGAGGAGGAAATAGCTTGCACCATCAAAGTCCTTTGGAGGTGAAAATGTTCACTGCACTGATCTGAATTTGGATATCTCTTCCCATTATTTTCTTTTTCACTATTTTGGTTATTGTGTATGTTGATTCTTGGTTCTCCACTCTGTATAAGTTCAAACAAATGAGGGTTAGCATAGTATGGCAGAATGATGGCTGGTGTGGAACTCGTGATTCTTACTCTGTTTGATGTTATCCTCTCTGGATACTTACCCTCTCTGGAACCAGTTCATTTCCTTATCTACAAAATGAGGCAGTCAAACTAGATGGTCTCTTTTGGCTGTAAATTTATGATTCTGTGATTGTATAAAATTTGGCTCTGAATTCCCTTTATTAATCATTTCTGTTATTATGGATTAGTATATGCATTTACTACAATTTTTAACCTCTCCCCAATCAGTAAGAATCTCCATTGTATTGATTATCCATGTCACCTTAATGGCCTTGATTCAAACCTGGTTCATATGCATAATTACTTAGAACAAGTCCTTCGATTTCTTTTTGGAGTGAAAAGAATGAATTTCTTTTATAATGAATATGGTACATGTTCCAAAAATAATCATACTATTCAACATGTATTGGTGAAACAGCTTTATTTTATTCAGTAAATTAAGAGAATAAAACTTCTCAAGAATATAACATTTTTGATTACTTAAATGACAGAATTCATTCATTTTTTTTATCTTTCAAGGGTCCATTCAATTATAAATTAGCCCCCAATGCAGAAAGAGATCTGTTAAGTTATTTTAAAAAATAATATACAAAAATAAATGAATTGTACTAGACAATCTTTAGAATCTCTTCTATCTCCATAAGGCTATGATTCCTTAAGCACAGGCCTCTGACATTATGAAATAAAATTATTTTTTCTTCATCTGAACTCCAAAAGAAATGAGATAGCTTTAGGAAACCGTCTCTCTTAATAATTTAAATGAAATTCCTAGTGAACTAAAAGAGTTGATCTCCTTTGATTATCTTACTTCTAGGGAATGACTTAGGTGACAGGCAGAATGCTAAAAAAAAAGAAATATAGTTTTTGACAGCACAGATAATATTTTTTAAAATACAAATTTGTGTCTATAAAATCTTCTTCATGATAATCCTCTCCAAGTAATATGGTCATTTTTTAAAAAATCCTTATTTGTAAAGTCAATTACATTTTCATTTTTTTTTTGCAAATTTTACAATTTTTGCAATTAAAATTATGTTGCTCTCTTGTTTTTACCTTTGCTTATAGTGTACATATTTTCTCCTACTTCTATGCATGCCTTGTGTCTCTCTTCTCAACAAATTGCATCAAAACTGAGTTTTATCAAATCTTCTTAAAATATTAGTTTTTCATCAAAACAACAAAGATTGTTGTTGTTTCCAAACCGATTTGTGATTTTTTGGCCAAATATGCTGAAGTGGTTTGCCATTTCCTTCTCCAGCTTACTTTGTAAATAAGAACACTGAGGCAAATGGGAGTAAGTGTCTGAAGAGGGATTTGACTCAGCCTGATTCTAATCCCAGTGTTCTATCCACAACACCTACCTGCTTATTTTCATTTTTACAACTCCTCTAAAACAATTCTGTCCCAAATCACTAAAGATTTCCTGAACTCTGAATTATCAAACTAGAATAGAGCTTGGTGATTTGGTCCATGCCCTTCATTTGAAAGATAAGGATATGGAGGACTAGGAAGGGAAAATTTGTCTGAAGTTACATAACAGGGATCCTAAGATGCAATCCCAGGAAGCCCTTTTCCCTTTTTTTTTCTTCTCTATTTAGTTCCATTGCTTCATAGTTTCATGTACCACCTTTATGAAGATGACTACCAAGTATCTTTTCTCATCATTTTAACTTCTGCTTCAGAATTCTAGTCCTATATTTTCAGTGGTCTACTAAAAATCTCCATGTGTACATTTTTCAAATATCTCAAAATGTTCAAAATAGAACTCAACAGGTTCCCCTCAAAGCTTATCCCTCCTCTATGATTATTCATCAGTTATAATGTTAGCTGCTCACAGATTTCCTATAGAATATTTAAAAATTTTCTTTAGCTTTTAGTATGAGTTTTAAAAACTCAGTTTTGAAATTTATAGACTATATTTTAACATATTTTGAGTACTCTAAACCATAAGCTTCTCTTTGTTTTGTGGTACACACGGACAATGTCTAGATTACTTTTTCTATCATCATAGAGTAAGTTTAATGGAAAATTTTGTATTTAGTTTCTCCATTCCCCTTATTATCCAATCTCAAAACCTGAAATTAATCTGTAATTCTTCTCTTTCCTTTAGCTTTTACAATCAGTTAGTTATTAGTTCCACCATCAGAAGTAGCCATATCTCTTTCATTAATATTACTATTTTCATAACTTCTCTGTTTTTACTATTATACCAGTCTTCTTATTGACTTCTTTCCCTCCTCTCTCCCTTATGCAGGCTGTCCTTCACAGTGTGGTCCATGTGATCTTCCTAATCCATTGTTCTAATCTTTTTATTCCCTTAGTCAAAAACCTCTAATAGTTCTCTGTTATCTACAAAACAAAATGAAGTTCTTTATTCTGGCATTCAACTACATTACTTCATGTACTCTTTTCTGGCAAAACTGAATGATTCACCATTCCCTTTTTTTATTCTGCTTTTTTATCCATGCTAGAAAAAGATTTTCTTCCCCAGTTCACCAGCTGAAATAATTTCCTTTCTTAAAACTCCATTCAAATAACCAAATTCAGGTAACATTCTGCATAAAGTCATCTTCAATTCCTTTCTTCTTTTAAAGTGAGTAATTAATCTCTTATTTATTACACTGTGTAGCTAGCTTCAGAAACTTCCTTTATTTTCTACCTAGAACTTAAGCTATTCCAGATTAGAGCACTAGCTTCTTGAACTTTATCACCACTAGTGATGTTAATATATTTTTATAAAGTGAAAAAAAGGACAGAAGATTTGCTGAAGTCCTTTGTTCACCTTAAAATTGAAGAAACAGGACAAGAGAGGTTAAATGGTTTTCCCAAAGTCAAACATAATTACTGGCATAGGAAAAATTTGAACTCAGCTCTTATGACTCTAAACACAATTTTCTTTATACTTTCCAACACTGAATCCCTAAGGCATTAAAGAGAATGATGTAAGCTGAGAAGAAAAAGAAAGTGGACTTCTTTAATTCTTATTTTGTTTCTATTTTCTTTGCCACAAAGAGTTATCTTTGAACTGCCAAGGACAGAAGAGGTCTTGATAGTCAAGAAAGGTAAAGAGACCATAACATTTGTGATGTGAAAAATCATGGCTCTTAGTAGAAGTGCCACAGGATTTTATAAAAGGGCAAATGTGTCTGTTTTCAGAAAAGAGAGTCCAGAATGGAAAATACAGTCCAGGAAGCTTTGACTTAGTTTGCTGGCAAAATTCTACAAATGATTATTAAAGGTTTAGTTAGTGAATGTCTAAAAAGGAAATAGTGATCACAAAGAGCCAGCATGACTCCATCAAAAACAGGTCATGCCAGACTAATCTCATTTCCTTTTTTTAATAGGGTTATTAGACTGGTAGAGCAGAGGAATACTATAGATATATTTTAACTAGATTTTAGCAAAGCATTTGACAAAGCCTATTGTGCTATTCTTGTAGAACATATGGAAGGACATGACCTAGATGCTAGACAATAGTCTGAATAAGTAGGTTTGGAATTGGGAAATTGCTCAACATAAAGATTTGTCATTAATGGTTTGATGTCACTTTGGAAGCAGGGGTCAAATTGTTTGTCCCAGAGACTTGTGCTATTACCACTTCTAGCAGTTGCTTGAGTAAAGACTTAAATGATAAATTTGCAGATGCCCCAAAGATGAGAGGGATAGCTATCATAATAAATGATAGCCAGATACTAAAAAAAAAAGATCTTAACAGGCTAGAATATTGGAACAAATCTAAGATGAGACTTATAGGGATAAAAATGTCTTAGATTTAAATTCAAAAAATCAACTTCACACAAGCAAAATGGGGATGGAGATGATTAGCTAGCCATTAATATAAAAAATTATCTGAGGATTTAATGGACTACAAGAACAAAGGGAGTTAACATTGAGTTAACAATGAATTAATGTGATGTGGCCATCAAGAAATCTAATGAAATGTTAGGCCACTTTTTAAAAAGCATCAGTTACAGAACTGGAGAAATGACAGTCTCATTACATTTGACCTTTGTCTTATCCCATCTGAAGTGTTAAATTGTAAGCATCATATTTTGGGAAGAAAATTGATTATCTAGATAGCATTAAGAAGAGAACACATAGAATGAGGAAGGACTCTGAGTCTACATCATTTGAAACTTATGGAAGAAATAAATATTTTTAATCTGAGGAAGAGAAAATTTAGGATGGAGTATAACTGGATTTTTCAGAATTTGAAACTTTATCATGAGAAAGAGGAATTAGACTTGCTCTCATTTCCAAAAGACAGAAATGGAAATAACAATTGTCAGTTTCAAGAGGCAAACTTATTTTTAATGAAAAAGAATATTTACTAATAATTAAAAGTACACATAAGCATAATGAACTACCTTGAGAAATAGTAAGTTTTCTTTCAGTGGACCATGGATTCATAGAATCAGGAGCTATAATGGACCTTAACCATTATCTAACCCAACCCCTTTAACTTTACAGATAAAGAAACTTGAGACCTGGAAAGGTTAAATGACCTTAGATCATATATTTTAAGTAGGAGAACCAGAATTTGAACTCCTGTCCTGATTTCAGATTCAGTGCCCTTTCCATTGTGCCATTATGCCTCAACTATCTTAAAAGCATAGCTGAATGATAATTTGATGTTCTTGCTGTTTTATGGTTTAGACCAAATTTTTTTAAGACTCATCCAACTTAGATATTTTATGATTCTGTGTCACAGTATATCATTTAATAAGATAGAGGGGGAAATTGTTGTATTTTAGGATGTTGATGAATGAAGTAGCTTGGTTTTAAAAACAAAGGTCACATTGGTGGTAAGAGCAAATTAGATTATGAACTAGATACTGGCACCTTTGTGGAATTTGAGAAAATGTGGGTCAATAATGGACAGCAACTTGGAGAGAAAAAAAATGTGGCATAAACATATGGTTTAGATTCCAAAAGAAGGGGTGTCACTAATGGAAGTAGTAAAGAAATGATCGGGAATTATCAGTAGGAATTGAGTGATATAGTTCATTAGCTGTTAAGTTCAAGGAGTCGAAGAAAAGGAATGGCCACCAACCTTCAGGTCAGGGCTGAGTTGCATTTAAAATGATGAAATGAATTCAAAATTAGTTTAAAAGTTTAAGGAAGTAGATGAATGGTGAAAATAGAACAGTTATTTCCAGCAACACAGTGGAAAAGACTGAGAGATGAATGAAGCAGACTGGAGTGGGAAGTAAATGATGAAATTTAAGGAGAATGTAGTAGAAGCATAAAGAAGTAGCTTGCATAAAAAAGGCCTAATATACTTCCTGCTTCCATTCTGTCCCTACCCCCACACATTCTTCATACTTCTATAAAATTAATGTTTTTTGCTGTCTGGTTCTTTTCAGTTGAAAAATCATTTATCTCCATTGTTCACTGAATAAAGTCTAAACTTCTTTACCAAGCACCTTCTCTGAGACTAACACAATCTGTCATGACCCTATCTTTTTAGTCTAATTACACATTACTCAGGGAATCACAGAATATGAAAGGTGGAAGGGATCTCTCCTTAGCCCTTAGCTCTACATATACTGGGTCACCCAAGCTTTGTTCGAGGGAACACCTCCAAAAGCAGACTTTTCCACTTTGGAAGAGCTCTAATTTGGAGAGTTTTTCTTTACATCAAAGCTAAATCTGCCCCTTTTCAATTTTTACTAATCATCGTTCTTAGTTCTCCTTGGGCTATGGAGAACAACTCTGCTCCCTTTTCTACGTGACAGTCTTGCATATTATGAAGGATAGATATTTTGTACAACCTTAAGTCTTCTCCTGGCTAAACAATCCTAGTTCTTTCAACCCATCATCACATGGCATAATCTTAGACCTCTTTTTGCATCTTTCCCAGTCTTCTCTGGGCATTCTTCAGGATGTCCATATACTTTCTAAAATATACCTCTTAGAACATTCCAAATGTGATCTGCTCAGGGCAGAGAAAAAAATCATCCCCTTAGCCCAGTATACTAATCATGACTGCTAATATAGCCTATAGGATTAGATGTTGTGTTTTAAATTAATTTAGCTGACATCCACACATATTATTTCAGCCAAATTGTACTATTCTCTTTTCCTTTTACACCCACACTGTAGTTTTCTGTAGGCATATTTGATACATCTTTCACAAAAAACTTTACTTATTGAATTCCAAACTATCTTTTAAAGCCCATTTTAAATGTCACCTCCTACGTGCAGCTCCTCTGCTCCCCCTTCTAACAATTTTCCACTCAAAATTTCCAGTTTATTTTGCAATTCTCTAAATAACTCATGTATCATAATGTACTGGCGTCATTTGTGCTTATATCATATTTCCCTATAAGAGGACAAGTTACTTGTAGGTAACGACTATATCTTTTCTAAATATTGCATCTCTCCTAGAGCCAATTAGAGGGATCTCTAGAGAGAAGGATTTAGATAATATTTTAATGTTTTACCCCTGAGGCAGTTGCATTTAAGTGACTTACCCAGGGTCACACAGCAAGAAAGTATTAAGCATCTGAGGCTGGATTTGAACTCAGATCCTCCTGACTTCAGGACCGATACTGTATCCACTGTGCCATCTAACTGTTCCTTTTAATGCTTTTAAATTGAATTATTATTCTTTGACTTCTTAAACAAGTCTTAAAATATTAATAAAAACTGAAAAGCTAGATGGAACAGAGAAAATGTAACAATAATAATAAACTTTTCTTTTTGTTATTGAATACTTATTATTTGAAACCCATCTCTGATACTTAACTCTATCTTCAGACATGGGATCCAAATAGACAGTAATAATATCTACTCTATTATCTCTATCTAGTTCTGGCAATTAATAGACTCCTTTTAAGGATTATTGTTTGTGATAAAAACTCTACCAAAATAACTCACATTTCACTGGTATCCCTGGTATCAACTGTACCATCCGATTCTCATTCCTCTTTGTTGTGTAGAGAGAACTCTTAGTTCTCTCTCGTAAGCGATGCCTTCAGAACAAAAATCCCAATAATTTCCTAACAATCTGGAAAGGTTTGTGTATGAATACGGTGATGGGCTGTATGTATGTCATCTAAGAAACAACTGAATCAGATTGGGAAAAGCTTATCTGTAGGTTAAGATATTATTATTATTATCACAGTAACTCTCAAAACCTATTTTGTTTGGGAATTTAAAAAAAAGAAAAGCCTTAGTAAAGAAAATATCTACATGTATAAAATAATAGACTCTTGAAATAATGGAAAAATGGGTTATAACTCCACTGAAACAGTTGACAGTTCCATGCCTTAGCATTCCATGTGTTCCTATAACCAAAAGAAAGTGATCACTGCAAGCTAGCATGGAAGTGATGGTTAAAGCTCTAAGATGACAGACACACAATCCATTTCATATTCCGTAAGTAAAACCTTTCCAAATTAGTCAAAACTGATGAAACTTACTTGCTGAAAACATGA
Source organism: Myrmecobius fasciatus (assembly GCA_023553655.1). NCBI lineage: Eukaryota > Metazoa > Chordata > Mammalia > Dasyuromorphia > Myrmecobiidae > Myrmecobius > Myrmecobius fasciatus. The sequence goes on from JAJPUD010005468.1 coordinate 40,180, forward strand.
GTTTACTTTCCAGGTAGCTGGAGTACAGGGGGCTTCCTAGTAGATCTTTAGTGCTTCTTGAACAAAAAGAGTTCGAAACTTAAATGTGGTATCAATTCTGTAATCTTTCAAAGTTGATATATCTATGAGTCAGGCAACTTGTTGGTTTTGGATTGTCCACACAAACAAATGAATTTGAAAATTTTCTGTGTTAAGCTTCCATATTTTCCATTGGCAGTAGAGTGGGAAAGTGAATTGACTATATTTAACTTTTTTTTTTTTAAGGACAATGAAATCAGAATAACATGATATCTCCTAAAATTCTAGTTTATTTTTTAAAATGTCTTCTTGAAATGAAACTACTTTTATTTTAAAAATAGAATAATCATTTACTTGTTAGTTTTCAGCACATTGTAACTTGAAGGGCACCAAAACTTGACATTCCATAGGTTCACAAATACATGTATGTGTATCCATCAGATTAAGAAGTTTAATACTTTTCGAAAACAGCCCCCTTAAAATTGTTCAGATATTTATAGAAGTACTTTATTAGCTTGAACCTTCACCAAATTTAAAATATTTTAACCTGTCAAAAATCTTTATATTTACTATTTATTTGTCTTTAATTACTACATATTCAAGTAGTTCATAGCTTTTGTCCTTTTCCTTTTTGATGGAGATGCATGTGGCATTTAAGTGCAGCAAAACATGAGAGATCAGATCGATTTAAGTCACTTTTGGAATCAACTTTTAGAAGCTGTGAGTAAACTACAACAGTGCTGAAAAACATCTATTAAAACGAGGCTGAAAAAAAAAACTCTCAGCAACAAAGGGAAGACACACAAAATTTTGTGTGTGTAGGAGAATTTTTGTGAGAAAATTCAGTAGCTGATTGGTTTGTTCCTTTCCTCCCTTTACCCGTGTCTAGAGCCGGATTCGAAGAATGTGGAATGACACAGTTCGAAAGCAGTCTGAGTCTTCCTTTATTACTGGAGATATAAACAGTTCAGCATCACTCAACAGAGGTAATTATAAACTATTTTTCATATTTATGACTTCTATGATTACTTTAAGGAGTCTTAAATTTATTGCTTTATTTTCAGTTTCTGCTGGACCTCATTCCCTGTGATAGGAATATTACAACAAAGTATAAAACCTGGCTGAATGTAGCAGGGTGTTCCATTATTCATAAACCTGGATTTTTTTTAACTTGAATTTTCAGAATATCTTTTCTGAAAGAAGTTAGGAAATAAGGAACTTCTTTCCATACAGTCAGCTGCTACTGCCATAAACTGGTGAGCTGTCAGGCCTCATTGCAAGCAATGAAAATGGGCAATTATGGGGCTATAGAGTCTGCTAAGCATCATAGAGTTACACATTGTCCCAGGTATAAAGCAATTTCATACTCTTTCAGGGAGTTTAAAAAAATACTGCATAATCCATACCTATGACAAAAGGGAGAAAAAGCATATCTAATCTTAATTTTTAGCATATATGGCCAACTAACAGAGAACCATGAGGATAACAAAAAAATCTGAATGTGCACCTTGACCCTGAGTGCTTCTGGGAAAATTGTTCCACAAGCTCTACTTTATTTTTTTCTCAATGGCTCAAATTGCCTTACTGTAATTTTAGCAAATCTCTTAATTGATTTTTTTTTCCTAGATTTAATGTGAGCAAAGTGAAAACAGCTAGAGCATTATTTTATCTATTGGAAATCAGTAGTTTAGCAACCTCTGATATTCCAGATTCACTATTCTAAGAAAAAGATTTTGACTCAACTTTTGCAAGAGGTAGGTTATTATTTAGTTTGAAAGAGCAACTTCCAATTTTGCCCAATATGGAAACAGAGCAGCCACTCATGGACTTCATCCCACCATCGATTTGCACAGAGGTTTTCCTTCTCTGTTTTCCTTGCTGGTTAGTTCAACTCTTCTTAGGCAGCTTGGTTAGCCCTCTGCTCCTTAAAGAATACCACAATGCTGCCAGTCCTGGTGTGAAAATCTAAACAACTTTGCTATTTCAGCTCAAAACTTCCAATCTCAAGTAATCCACCAACCTCAGTCTCCTCAGCAACAGGGATTATAGGGATATGTTATACTTTTCCCAGCAAGGCTGAATTCTGTCATTTTTCCTTGACTCAGATCAAGATAGATATCTAACTTATTTTGTCTTAAGTCATTTTCATATTAATTTCTTTTAATATATTACTCTTAGGATTTTTATTACGGTAATAATGTACTGATGAATGAAGTCAATTTTTGGGGGGGAGGGGGTATTGAATAGATGGGAATCTACCTTAGTTTGTTTTTTTAATCATATGTAGTGGTTAAGGTAAAAATGTTGAAAATGTAAGATTTAGGTGTTTAAATGAACAAATCTTGATTTGTGTAATAAGATACTGTTAAATATATTTTTCAAGAATCAAGATCATTATTTCCTGTACCTAAAAGTTAATGATCTTGTGTTTGTTTCATGAGGGGCAGGAATTATTTATTTTAAATATGCAGAATCTGCTTATCTAAGCAACTGCTCCAATTGATGAAAAACTGCTTTGTGTGTAAGAGAACAGGTTACTTCCTACATGGCAGAAGATGAGTTGATCATGAATATATCTGTGAGGACAAGAATTATTTCCTTTGCAAGGACAGACTTTCTCATCTATAAAATGATATAGTTAGACTAGATGATCTCCAAGGGCCCATGCAGTCCTAAAATTCTATGATTTCATCATCTTTCTTTTTTCCTTAGCTAATCTCATTCTTTGGAGAATTTATAGTGTTTTCTTTTAAAGAAAGAAATGGCTTTCTTATAAAGAAAATGCTATAAATTCTCCAATGAATGAGATCTTAGGATTTTTCTTAAACAACCTTTTTTAAACATTTAAATATCTCTTTTTATAAGAATGGAAAATAGAGCACATAAACTTTATTTTCCTTATTATTTAATCCTTTATGTGGCATCTGTTATTATTTGTTAATAAATTATGTCTAAAATTAGTGAAATATAGAATCACAAAATTTGAGAGTTGGAAATAAGTTTATTGCTCAGCTAGTCAAGTCCATGCATTCAGAGCTAGTTATCTATCTACTATATTGTCTAACTGCCCCTACTATTAATCTTTGGCACCTTGAACCAAACACAATACTCCAGAAGAGGTCCAGTACACTCAGACTACAATCGCCATAATCTTGGGAACTCTGCCCCTCTAAATATAGTTCAAAGTCACACTAACTTTTTTGGCTTCTGTAGTACATTGCTGACTCATATTTTCCTTATAATTCCGTAAAACTCCTAGGTATTTTTCAGAACTGATATCTTACCAAGACTTCCTTATCTTATACTTTTGAAAACTGACTTTTTTACTCAAGTATCAAACTTTGCATCCATTTTTCATCTTGAGTCAATTCATTGTTCTAATCTGTTAAGATCTGTTTGGATACCATTAGCTCTCCCAGCTACATGTCAGTCCTAGAACTGATGAATTTACCATCTCTGCCGTTATTCAAGTCTGATGAAAATATTGATAAATATCACAGATTCATTGCACTGAAGAACTCCTTCTGATCTCTTAATTTTAAGGAACCACTTATTTCCTATGTCACTACTTATTATTTTTCTTCAAGTATAACTCATATACTCTCTTTTTCATTAGTTGAGTGATAAGCCATAGTAATATTGATTTCTTAGAGCAATAACATTTTAACTTCCTGGTTTTGCAATCATTTATATTATTGTTTTTTCCAACAACTAAGAAAAATCAATGCTTATATTTTTCAGTGAATTTGTGATGTCATAAAGATGTATCTTCTAGGAGGTCTAAACTTTTCTGTTAATCCAGTTCCCTAGTTATCCCTGACTTTTGCCACACATCCTTTTTTTCCTTTATATTTGGCTTTGGTTTGATTGATTGATATATATGTTTTATATTGTTCTTGAGCAAAAACTTACTGATAAGTTGCAGACTACTCACACTTACTACATACTTCCTTAGTGTCATTTGTAAAAACAAATGAAATTGGCAAAATGCACTTATTGCCCAGATTGCAAACTTTTGAGTTAGCATGCCTATATGTCTATCTGGAACATAAAATACAACAGCAACAACAACAACAACAACAACAAAACTACATCTTTCCAACATTTCATTTATATGGCAGCTATTCCCTAAAAACAAAAACACATTCTTGCTATCTTTAGGGTCCATTAAGCATAAAAATCTCCTTTCTATAAACAGTCTATTATTATAGACAGTACATTTTTGTCCCTTTTTCTCTAATTTTTTTGTTACTTTACTTTTTCTCACAATAAATGGCATATTCTTGGGTTTGAGCACCTTCTTTAGCCTTGTTTCATGTCAAGCTTCAAATCATTTCAGTGTTCTCAAATACTTTCTTAGAGATTATAATTATTCTTTTCAGGAATTTCTTCTTAATCTGAGACTTTAGAGAGACATTATATTTTTATATATGTATATATGTATATATATGTAATATGCTATTATAGAGCATTTCATATTAAAACCCAAACATCAAATAGTGGTGATATTATTTCTACGTTTCAAATACAGCTTCTTGTATTATATTCTCCCAAAAGATTGAGTGTATCTTTCTCTTTCTCAATGTTAAAATGATTTTTAGAATTCAGGCAGCTCTTATTTCCAAATTTAACAATACAAGAATGACCCAGATTTTTACTTTACAACATATTTTCCTCACTACCTAATGAGTTAGGTAGTATTGTTTCCATTTAATAGATGAGAAAATATATATTTATAGTCACAAACTACAAGATGATTAATTAACACAGTGTTATCCCCAATCAGCATTTGAAGGCCCTCAACGTCTTTTGAGAAGTCCATTGGGAAGGCCATGAATATTCCAAAACAATGGCAAATAACCTAAATCTTTCTACTTAATCAAACCTTACTTGATAGTAATCCTGAAGAGTGTAGTTAAAAAGTGATCTCTGTGGTTTGTATTTGTTAAGGAACATTTGATCTTGATGATCAGGGTCATCATGTCAATGATCTTGACATGCATGCGATACTCCTTTTTGGAGAAGAATGCTAACAGTTAAGTTTTATTCAACTTAATTGAAAACTTTTTCAGGAGTCAGGAGGTAATCAAATAGCAATTACAACACAGGGATCCTAAATTTAACATATATTTCAGTTAATATTGTGCCTGTAAAAAAAAAGCATGGCTGTAGTGAATCATTTACAAATGCTTGACTATTCCCTTCTCATTTTCATCAAAAATTTCTATGTATGTCATTGGTATCAAAATTTCATACAGATGATAAAGTAAATCTATCAGTTGATCAACTTCTTTGGGTAACAATACCATCTGTGATGTTTTCCCTTTTAAAAAAAAAAAACAAACAAACTTCCCCTTCCCCAGATATTATTTAAAAAATTACCTCTCAGGGGCAGCTAGGTGGCGCAGTGGATAGAGCCCCAGCCCTGAAATCAGGAGGACCTGAGTTCAAATTTGGTCTCAGACACTTAACATTCCCTAGCTGTGTGACCCTGGGCAAGTCACTTAATCCCAATTGCCTCAGCAATAAAGCAAAAAAAAAAAAAACAAAAACCCTCAATGCTCTCAAAAACTATCTCTGGCACAATTTTCCTTATTGGGTATTTATCTAGTCTAAATATTCTTTCTGGCATCTTATCTTATTTGCCATTTCTAATTCTTTGTATTATACATCAAGAGCTATGACAATAGTCAAAATACAACATATCCTCTATCAATAATATTGAAAGTAGATATTGATATAGAATCATTGATAAGCTTGCTCCATTTTCCATTTATTTGTTGGCTTCCTAACAGTTTAATCTATTAATGTTCTTAAGTCTTATTTGCATCTCATTTGAGTCTCAGATATTTTTCTGCTTCTGGTACTTTTGGGGGGGGGCTATTTTATGAGGCAATAATATTCAATCCATGGGCATCTTGTAGGCTGGATAGAGTGCTGGGTCTGAAATTAGGAAGATTTATCTTCCTTAATTCAACTGTGGGCAAGCCACTTAACCTTGTTTGCCTCAGTTTCCTTATTTCAGAAATGAGCCAGAGAAGAAAATGGCAACCATTCCAGTATCTCTGCCAAGAAACCCCCAACAAAATATTGGAACACAACTGAAAAATGACTAACAAAAAAAAATGCAATCTTCTGCTTGACTCCTACAACTTTTACTTTTTGTTACTGTTATTGTTAAAAGTTTGCATTCTAAAACAGTGCTTTCTTTGGCTGCCATGTCTTTGCTTAACAAGGGCAGTAACTGTTAGCTTATTTTCTAGTTTTACTGTTTTCTAAACTTCTTTGACAATTTCAATGAAGTTCTTGTGGGAAATTGTGATAATCTAAATTTAATATCTCCCATTATCCATTTTTCTACATTGGATACTTTTAAATAAATTAGATTGAAGCTCTTAAAGTTATTCTGCAATTCTTATATTTATTCTTCTGATTTGATATTTATATTGACCTTCACTCTAGATAATGGTCTAATTACAATAAACAATTGAGTTTAATAAGATTTTCCTATAAGTAATCAATTGCTTCTTATTATATAGTCAGTTTAGTTTTCTGTGGTGTTCTTTGGTGCTCATCTTTTTCTAATTCTACCTCTCTTCTGGAAGGAAAAAAAAATATGATTTATATTTGTTGGTGAAAGTATTAACATTAACTCTGACTTCTTTTATTTATCATATCTGAATCATATTTGTCAATTTTTGATATTTTTCCTCTGCCCACCTTCACCTTGAAGTAAGCAAGTATTACAATATATTGGCTTGGCTTACAGTGTATTGTCAGGTTCATCCTGGAATATTTTTGCTTCCTCACACTTTATGACAAATATTGGCCCATATACTAAAAGTTGTCTGCATGTTTTTCTTCCGGTTTCATTTATAGTAAAAATATTATTGTTGATGTGATTCATTTCTTCTAATCATTTTTCAACTCATCACTCATTGAACAAAGGACTTATTTAGAGTACCTACATTTAATATTTATACTCCAAAAACAATTATTCTTTGTACCATCTTACCTTTTTTCCTTCTACCCTACCAAATTTACTTCTCGAAACCAAAGGCATGGATTGTCATTGCCAAAAAATTGAAAATATTCTTAGAAATTTCCAGGTTACTTCTGGTGATTAACATGTCCATATTTAACTAGATTAACCATCAAACTGTTACTCATTTTTTGCTCCGGTCATGCTTAAGATTCTTCCAGGTTGCTAGATCCTTCCAGACCTTATGTTAAATGGCAGAACTTGTGTGAACCTAGCATTAGCCTGTGCCATGAAGAGGTATGGACTGGAACTGTTTCAAATTGATTGACATGAAGAGAGAAATAAGATAGCAGACTCTGCCCATAAATAGCTTCCACTATCAACAACAAAAAACATGATCTCATTTATAATTCTCAAAACTTTCTGTTTTCTAGTTGTTTCACCAATACTCCTTATATATTTCTATATAAATATAACTAAAAAAAACAAAACAAAACAAAACAAAAAAAAACTAAACCTGAGATAGCTAACTGAATGCTAAGTGAGCAGAGTGAATATAAATCCTTATTACTTTAATCTAAGAGGATGATACCTTCTGGGCTAAAATAGAGAAAAAGACTAATCAAATAGACTTGTCTCCTCTGAATTAAAAATTAAATGCAAAATGGATTCTCCCTTCTGTCTTTTGCTTTCTTGATTTGAAAACACATTTGCTGTGTTAGAATTAAAGGTAATTCATTTAGTCTCCCTCCTTTAGAAATTAATGTAAACACTATCTTTCCAATCCTTCCAATGTCCTCTCCTACCCTTCAGAAATCTTTGGAAACACTAGTTCAATTCAGACAGCCCTGCTAAATAACTAGTTTTGTAGCAGAGCAGTGATGTGACTCCAATCCATTTTAAGCTTGTGTCTTGTCAGAACAGTATTGTCTTTCTGAGGCTGGTAGATCACTGGGCCAAACAAAACTTCACAATAAATCACCTGCCATCTCATTAATATTCAGGCTCCTAAACACATTTTGTTTTTATGTTTTCATAGGAAATGCAAATGAAAAAATGTCAATGGTAGCTGATGGTTATTGATGGCTTATATAAATTAATGCTCCCAGGATGAAACACTCATTCACTGAACTTCATTATTGTTTGTAAAAATAATTTGTTGTAAATGCATAAAATATACCATACTGCCCATAAGTGTTGCCACTCTAAATGGTTATAGAATTGTCATTTGTAAATATTAAACATATCTTAATAAATTTGTATGTCTGTGATATAATGCAAAAAAACAGTTAATGATGTACATGTGTGCTTGTGCGTATTTAGCAAATAGAATAGCCTATAAAAATGCTGCTCAGTATCAACAATGAGCAGTAGGACCATATTAATTCAAGTATGTTAAGCATTCTATGATGCATACAAAAACTGCTTTCCCTTTATTATTGTGGTTAGGTTTTATATCAAGTATTTATCACCACTTCCTTTTCCTGATGTACAAATGTGGTAACAATTTCCATTCTTTGAATAATGCATTCAAAATATTAAAATGTTGTTTCTATGCATTATTATTCCATATTCTTCAATAATAAACCAAGAACATTAAATGCTAGTTTAAATGGTGAAACTGAAACAAGAACTATTAGGTCTCCATTCTAAACCTAAATAAAACTAAGCCATTTTGAGAAAAGGTTTTCTATTCAGACTGTAAAGGGAAGAAGGAAAGGAAAGGAGAGGGTAGAGAGACAAACAGATGAAAAGAAAAGAAGAAAAGGGATGCTCTTCAGCTATATTTTTCAGTCTGTAAGAGTATGTTCTATATAATCCAATGAATACTGGAAATAGAGGGTAGCTTTTTAAAAAATGTTATTAATATGTCTTGTATCCTTTTGAATGATTACTTTTAATCCCACCTTTTGCATATTTTCTCTTTTAGCTTTCTAAACCTTTGCCTCAATTTTTTTCCCCTAAAACTTTCTGTTCCCCATAGAAAAAAGTTCTCTTTTAACTGGTTTATTATATTGTACTACTGGAAGGAGATATCCTACCATTTTATTGTGAATTAAATTGTGGTGTAAAGAAATGATCTTTATCTTCCTTTGAAATTATATTTTATTCTGATTAAATATTAGATCTCATTCCATTCTTTGGAGTTTCTTCTAACATTACATTTATGCTGATGTCTCCTGGCAATGTTTGTTTAATCATGGCTCTTTCTACTTTATCAAGTTGCCTTAGTTTGGACTTCATTTTGTATATCTGATGAGGAAAATCAATTAGCAACAATTGTTTGTAGAAATAGATTGAGAGACCTCAGTATTTGACACTGAGGACGGAAAAGGATTGTGTAGATAATCTAATCCCTGTCTTACGAAAATTTACAATATTATAGGGTATAAGCAAGGGTATATTGGATCCATTCCTAACTGGAATCAGTTGGTAATTTTTTCATTGTAAACATTTATATCTCAAAAATTGGCAAAAACTACAAATCAGAGATGTATTTATTATTTTGCTAATTGTACTTAAGTGATAGAGAAAATGTTAATAAACCATATTAAACTTAAGTATCTCTCAGACATATTCCTTCTGGAGATACAGTTGTTAAACATTTACCAGCACACTTCAACATATGTAAATAATGAGAATAGAGGTAAGAATTTGCAAAATGATTATTAAGAGAGGTCTAACCAAAAGGGATAATAAATTGAGGCAGGTAAGATTATTTATAGCTAATAAGGAGATCAAAGGAAAATTTTTGAAGAGTAACTCGTTAACACTAAAAGCACTCAATCATCTGGTCATAAACCTAGCCGACCTTCAAAGTTTCTGATTAAAAAAATAAAAACAACCAAAAAAAATTGTTCCTTGAAGCTGAGGCATTAAAAATATTTAGTCCAATAATTTATGGTAACAGTTAAAATTTGTTAAAGACCTTTGTCCTGCATACTCAATAATACTGGTCATTTATTGATTCTGTGTTCAAAACACTGTGTTTTTGTTTTTGCTTTTTTGCTGAGGCAATTGAGGTTAAGTGACTTGCCCAGGGTCACACAGCTAGGGAATGTTAAGTGTCTGAGACCAAATTTGAACTCAGGTCCTCCTGACTTCTGGACTGGTGCTCTATCCAACTGTGCCACCTAGCTGCCCCCAAAACACTATGCTAAAAACTGATGACAAACCCTGCCCTCAATAAACTTCCAGATATTACTGTAAGAAAAAGTAAAGAAATAGTATAAAAGGTATGTAAAGTTTCATGCAATATTAGAAAGATAGATAATTTTACAAGAGATATCACTTTCACTTTTGATGTTCAAGAACTTTATTGAGTACTGCAACAGAAACAGAATGATAGTTCTTTCTAGACAAATGTGAGTGGAGTAAACATTCATGGAAAGAGAAAAGGACAGACTAAGAACAAAGAATGAAAAATTCTCCATTTGGCTAGAATTGAGAAGAGATGAAAGGGAATAATATTTGTCAAATTTTGAAAAATAATTCAGAACCAGATTGTGCAGTACTTTGAATACCAGGATTGGGAATTTATATTTTAATTAATAGTCACTTCAATTGACTGAAAAGTTTATTTTTAATTAATAGTCACTGCAATTGACTGAAAAGTTTATCTAGAGGAATAAGCTTTGGAAGGATACCTTGTGTTGCGGTGTAAAGGACTGATTCAACAATATTATAAGAACATTTAAGAGATAACCATTGCAATAACAGAGGAAAGAAAAGGGCTTGATTAAGGGTGATTGTACTAAGTATCAAGAGGAATAGGTGCAAAATGTATTGTGGGGGTAGAAATAAAATTTTCCAATCAATTTAATATGTCAGATGAGGAAGGGAAGAGTCCAGAAGAGCCTCTGAATAAAAATGAAAATATAGGGGGAAGGAGACCATTTTGTTAGGAAAAAATAATGATCACAACGGTTTAAATAGGAATTTTGCTGATTATTATAATTAGATATACATCTGAGATACAAAATATTTAACCTATTGCTATATAACTATCCTAAATCATAGAGCCAACTGGAGTTGCTTTACCTTTAAAACATAATTTCTCTTTTGGAGAAGTGTGAAAGGTCATGGAGAAATCAGAGAAAAATTTTAGTCTGCCCTCTTGTTGATCCTGTGACTCAGAAAATCACAAGTTGAATTTAATGATATGTAGAAAGGGAGAATAACCAAAGACAGGAAGGGAGGGACCCATCAGAGATGGATTGGAAAATAGTTGGGATAAATTCTAATGACAGTTTAAAGAATGAACCATGATATGCAAAGTCAGAGGGTATGACTGCTCCAATTTTGCCTATTTAAATCCCAAATTGGAGTTTTCTTTATATCTTGATCTAATTATTGCATTTGTATATATAGGCAAGCTAAACAGATGTATGTGTGTGTAAATAATATGTGTGTGTTTATACATACACAATTCATATGTATAGTCTACTGTCAATGTTATATCTTACTGATTAAGCTAAAATTTGGGATTAGTTAAAAATCAAGATAAATCTTTTCAGACATAAAAGTTTGAATTAAGCTATCAGAGTTTATGATGTTCACAAAACTTTCAGCGAAGAAACTAAAGTTCTTCGGGCACATTCCTTCTGTGATGAAGAAAATGTTCTTTTTAAAAAATGATTAGAGCTTCCAATTTTTGTGGCAATTGCTTTAAAAAGCAACCATTAAAATATTGACTTGTAAATACTGATGATATATGACTCTGAAATTATCCCCAATAATTCTAACAGATGATTCTCAGGATAAATGTTCTTGTCCTTTAAATGCCTTTGGTTTCTCAGAGGAACTGTGGCTTCCTAATAAATTAGTTTCAATTGGAATTGGGTTTCTTTCTACTACATTCTAGTAGAAACTACTCTCCAAAGTCACCAATTCAATTAAATCCAACAAACCTTATTTAAATGCCTACTATATGGGAGATTTTTTTTGGGGGGGGGGCAAGGGAGGAAGGGAAGTTCTTGCTCTGAGTTAGAAAGATGTAGCTTCAGATTTGACCTCCAAGATCAAAATACCTCTAAGCAAAATGGAGATCACAGGTGGAGAATTTACTTGAGAGGATATTGAAAGACTAAAGATTATGTACATATAGAGATGTATGTGTATGTGTATACACAAACATATATATTACTTTTAAACTTTAAAGTGCTGTCATATAAATATTTTAAGTACCTTAAGTCAGATAATAGAATAAATTAAAATGAACTTATTTCTAAAAGAAAAGAAAACTGAGATTCCCAAAGGTATTGTCATGGAAATGATACCTAAATTAAGTCTTAAAGTGTATTCCTGATTATCAAATACATCATTCTTGTTTTTTTCCCCTGATTCTCTTTGACCTCTTGGCAGAATGTAACACAATGTTTAACTTCTCATCTTTTGTCATATTCAAATACAGAGAATCTTGACCTGGGATCTGTGAATTTTTCTTAATATGTTAATAACATTTCAATATAAGTGTTTTTTTAATAATCCTATATATTTTATTTTATGAATTTAAAAATATTTTGGAGAAGAATTTCAAGGATTTCATCAGACTGGCAAAGGGATATATAACACAACAAAATTTAAGAATCTCAGATAACCTATATTCTGAAGCATTTTGTTCTACCTCTTTGTTTCTTTTGTCTCCTTAGCCAAATCTTCTCTTCTAAAGGCTCAGTACTTACCTTCCTTTCTTGCTTCTTTGTAACTATTCTCTTGTCACTATTGTGTTTTAAATCATTATCTCTTGGAACCCTTCATCTTCCCAGATCTACTATCATATTCCTTCAGGTCTTTTTTTCACCTAGAAGTTTAAACAACACCTAACACTCCACATATTCAGAATGAAACCCTTATCTTTCCCAAAAACTTTGCCTTTCCACCCTACTTCTATAATTCTATTGATGGTATCATGCTCTTAATCACCCAAATTCAAAACTTTATCCAATCACTAGTTAAATTTAACTTCTATTTTTTTTTTCTCTGTTTTCCACACCCAATGCAGGAATCCATTACTTCTAATCACTTGACTTAGCCTCTTAATTGTTTTCCTAGCCTCCAAAATAACCCTTAAAACCTGAGTGGAGTTTCATCAGGCCAATTCTTTTCCCTAAACCATTAAAATTTCTGCACTGTGTTCCTGACAAAACCGATTTCTGTAGCCTTTAATTTATTTTAAACACACATTGCTTTATGAATCACATTAGGAGAGAAAAACAGAGCAAAAGGAAAAAACAATGGGAGAGACCAAAAAATAAAAAAAAAAAACCCAAACAAACAAAAAAAGAAGTGAATATACCATGTGTTGATTTATTTTCATTCTCCTTAGTTTTTTTTTTTTTTTCTGGATGCAGATAGCATTTTCTGTCCAAGGAATATTGGGATTGCTTTGAATCACTGAACCATTGAGAAGAACCAAGTCTTTAATAACAATTAAATAATAATAAAATTATTATCGCACATTCTTGCTGTTATTGTGTATAATGTACTCCTGGTTCTGCTTGTTTCCTTAAGCATCATTTCATGTAAATCTTTCCAGGCTTTTCTAAAGTCAGCTTATTCATCATTTTTAATAAAACAATAATATTCATTATCTTCATGTACCATAACTTTTTTATTCATTCCCCAATTGATGGGCATATACTTGTTTTCCAATTCTTTGCTACCACAAAAGAACTGCTACAAACATTTTTGCACCTATGGGTCCTTTTCCCTCCTTTATGATTTTCTTGGGATACAGACTCAGTAAGGGTACAATTGCGTCAAAGGCTATGCACAGTTTTATAGCCCTTTGGGCATCGGTCTAGATGACTCTCCAGAATGGTTGAATCATTTGACAACTCCACCAACAATGCATTAGTGTCCCAGTTCTCACATCCTCTACAACATTTATCATTATCTTTTCCTGTCATGTTAGCCAATCTCAGAGATGTGAGATGGTCTTAATTTGCAAATCTTTAATCAATAGTGATTTAGAACTTTTTTCATATAACTATAGATACTTTAATTTCATCATCTGAAAATTATCTGTTCGTATCCTTTGACCATTTACCAATTGGAATATCAAGTACTCTTAACAAATATATACTGAGTTTAACTGAATGAGACCAAAAATCAGTATGGCAACAGACTGCAGCAATAATATGAGGTAACTCTCAAAAATGTATTTTCTTGTTTCAAGAGGGTGTAGATAAATAGAAATATTATTAAAAGTTACACACCACGTACTACAGACATTCATGAAGGGTCAGTGTATGATAATAGGTACATAATTAAAACACAAGAAAAAAGTTCCCTTCAGATGTCGGGTTGAATTTTATAGACAATGTACAGAACAAAGAATTTTTTTGTCAGGTTGAATTTTATAGACAAGTATATAGAACAAAGAATTTAAAAAAAAATAGAATTCCTACATGTTCTAAATAAATAAATTACTAAAAATATCTTGTATCTTCAAAGTTTGTAAAGTGCTTTTATATGCATACACACATGTATTATTTGATCCTCATGATAACACTGAAAAGTATTATTATACCCATTTTACAACTGAGGAAACTAGGCTGAAAGAATTTAAATGGCTTGCTCGTGGTCACACAGCTACTAAGGACACAATGGAAAAACAGTTGAGCTACAATACATATTGACTGTGTTAAGTAACTGAGCTAGTCATTGAAATCCTAAGCACTGCTGCAAATTGTCTAAGATTATAAATTGAAAAAAAAAAAAAGTATCAGCCTATATTCAGGAAATTTCACCTGTGAGTTATTCATAACCGTAAAATCTCAAGTCTTGCCTGCAATAGGCAGGATTAATGAAGCTCAAAAACAGAATCTCATTGACTATTAGAAATATACAATTAGATAAAGATGTCAGCTTGCTCCTTTATGTCTACACAGCTATTGAAATAGTTTTTGGCCATTAACAAATGGGTCCCCTTTGAGACTTTATAATTACATTAATTGTATGAGTAAATAGAATGGAAATTTTTTTGAATTACATTTTCTCAGATGTTTTGAGTCCTTCCCAGAAACATAGCAAAAGACAGACTCGGATTCTGTTTAGTTTACTAATTACAAAACATTCTTTTCTGGTTTTGATGTCAGGGGAATTTTTTCAAAAGCTCAACTTAAACTCTTATCTTTAGAATCATCCTGTGTATGTGCACAGATGGTAATTGTGTACTGGTATGTTTTGAAAGTAGGAAGGCAAATAATTCAAACTATGTAGCTAGTCTACCTGCTGACCTATTGATCAGTTCTCCCATGGAAGTCTACCACCTCTCTCTTCTATTTCCTCCCATTGTCTAATACTTAAGAAATTTACTGTTAGCCAGGGACCATACCTGTATCTCCCAACTAATCATTCTCAGTAATTTCTGGTGAAGCTCTCAGGCTTGACTTCTATAAAATTGTTTTTGTTTTATGTATCCCACATAATTTATCATTACTCCCTTCACTTTTCCCATAATAACTTTTTCATTCCTTTATTCCTTATTTAATAGTATTTTTTTCCTTATTTACATTTTTTCTTGAAACCTATATGTAGATTAACTCTACCTTAGATGCTATGACATTCAATTGCTTCTGTGATGAGTAGCTTTTTTCAGTTATATACTTCAGTAGCATCCCTATTGTTTCTCCCTTTTGTAATTTCAGCCCTTCTTATGTTCTTTAATTCAATTCAACCCAGTACCTATATGTTAGACACTGGGGATACAGGGACAAGAATGACAAAGTTCCTGTTCTAAAGGAGTTAATATTTTATTATTAAAACATAGTATATACACAGATAAGTAAACATGACATACAAGAGAAGAGATAAAATGTCGACAACTAGGAAAATCCAGGAAGATTTTGAGTTAGAAGCAAAAATTGAGCCTTGAAGGAAGGCAGGGATTTCTCAGAAGCAGAGGTGAAGAAAGGGGATAGAATTTCATCCCCCTGAAAGCAAGGACTGTGATCTTTTTCATTGCTATAGTAGACATGAGAATCATTTCGTGGACTTCCATGTTCTTAGCAGCAGTTGTTACTGATGCTGAGATTTTTTCATCCTATGAGGAAGCTTCAAGGAAGGCAGCCAACCAGACCAGTATAGAAAAGAGTGGATTCTATTGATAATCTCTTGCTCTGAATCCTTGGGAGAGGGCCAATCTCTGGCCAGGCAATTGATCAATAAAAACTAATATTCAGTAACTAGAGGTAGAATCAAGAAAACCTGAGCTCTAATCCTGCCTCAGATTCATACAATGTTATCTAGCACAAATCATTTAACTTAGTTGATCCTAGTTTCCTCATCTATAAAAATGGGACTAATAATCCCACAGGGTTGTTATGAGGATTAAGTAATAAAATATACAAAGAACTTTGAAACCCTTAAAAGTACCATGTAAATGCTATCATTGAGATCCTTTTCATAATGGATCTTGAGTTCAAAAATATCAGGGGCTGCTAGTAAAAGCTGTCTTGCTAAGATACTGGAGTACAGAACCAGGAACCCAGAGATCACATGGAACCCAAGGGAGCTAGAAAAGGGCGTACTTTATAAAGCTAGGCCTTAGATTAGGAACAAGGTCTAGCACTAACTCCCTGCATCTCAAGTTCTTGTTTTTAAGGAGAAAGAAAATAGCATTTGACTAGAGGAGGGGATCAGTACTCTCTTAAGGAAAATTTTAAGAAAAACAATTTTTGGTAATTTTCATTGAACATAATTTTTAAATAATGTGAAAATTATTATATAAGTACTCTTTTTAATGGGTTGTATAATTACATTTGAGTAGGACATGCCTGGTGAGGAAACTCTTCTATTAATTCAAATTATTAGCACATGTTCTGCTATTGATTTTTCAAGAATTAGCTCCTTACTTTCACATTTGTGACCTGCTCAGGTTCACAGTCACCTGTTGTCTAAGTCAGTACATTCATTCGGTTATTCCTGACTCAACTGCTTTGGGAAATATTCTTTCAATTTATCCCCCACCTTCATGAATTTTTTGGACATTTTCGTTGTTTTAGCTTAAAAGAGTATCATATAATTATATAACAAATTACTAAACACAATAAAAAGTCCAAATGTCTTTTTAGAAGGCCATTGTTATGACACACAAATATAGTACAAGAACCAGAATGAAGGTCCTAATGGAACCTTCTCTTGAGCACTAATTGTCCCCACAAAGGGCAGAGAGAGCCTAATCCCAGTGAGGTAAGGGTCAGGAAGTAAGGCTAGTTTGTTGGTAAAAAATGGGAACGATCATGATTTTAACAAAAACTGAGAATGGGGGTGCTGGAGGAGTGGAGAATTTCTATGTGAAGCTGAAGACTAGCCAGGTAGAAGTTGTTCATATAGAGTAGTCCCTTGAAAGCCTCATGCTGGGGGCGGAGGGGGAGGGTGTAAGCCTAGTACTCTACCACCTTGCAGCACTTAATGACTTCTACCCACTAATGTGAAGAATAAACATCTGAAGTAAAGCCTCATTTATTCTAATGGAAAGAGCTATACATATGAAAAGCAAGAAAAGCTCACCTTCCCCTTTCCCACTAGCATGCCTTAGGATTAGATGATCTGAAGATCTCTTCCAGGTTTAAAAACTTTTAAAAATAATGCAATTCTTCCTCATAGGTTAGTAGAGGGCAGAAAACTGTCTTGTTTTCTTTGTAAGTTTATTCCCTGGTTAGTAATCAAAAATCATCATTGTTGTTAGACTAAAAATATATTTTAAAAAGGCATAGAAGCAACAAAGTACACAAACATTTTTACTTTAAATAATCACAACTTATAAGAAATATAAATAAAAGTCTATTAGAAGAGAAACAATAGAAAGATATTTAATAATAGGAATTGTATATATGGAGAAGGAGAAGTGAGGGGGAAAGAGACATTTCCATAAAATTACTTGTCTAGCATTACATGAATGCCATATGTCTCAAATATGAAGCATGCTGAAATCTGATATACACAGACATTTAATTGTCAAATGGTAACTGTAGGATTTTATCATTTTTTTCTATTTCCCCTCATATAAATCCTTGTGTTGAAAGGATTGTTATTTATTTTTTGTCTTTTTCTCACTCCTGACATAACATAGTAATAGTATAGACTAATAAATGGATAGAATGAGCAGATGGTTATTTTTTAATGGTTTGGTTAAGCCACTGATGCTTTGAAGAGGAATTAATTTTCCCCACCATATATGAAAAAGTAAATGAAAATATTTCTTTTATGATGTCTACTGAGTAGATCAGGGAAATGATCCAAATTACTTTAAAATCTTTCAGTGTAACTTTGTTAGCCTGCAATCAGGAAGGAGGTATTGTTTTCAAATGATAAAATATCATTTTAACTGACATAGTACTCTCAACTTATCTTTGCTTTCTTTTATAGCTTTTTAAAGTGTTTCTTCTCTTTAGATATGTCTCAATTAAATTTATCAGTTTTTGTTGTGAACTATACTTTGGTAACCAGATAGATATTGTGTACATATGTGTATATGTACACAAATATACATATATATATTCTCATGCTGCATATACATATATTTTATACACACGTATATGCACATTCAAAAGTGACACTGCAAGGTTCTGCTTGAATTCTTCATCAACTAAAACATGATCTTGCGAATCTGATCTCAGGTTATGTCATAAAAAAAATTTGCCCTACCTGCCAACTCCTCTATTTGAACCTATAATCTAAAAAAAAATCAAGCTATGTTTATCTATTTTTTTTTCTCCAGAAATAAAAATCCTGCTGTTGGAATGTATCTGATGGTTTTGTTGAAGACACATGTATTTAGAATAGAAAGCTAATTGCTCTTCCGTAGCTTTATTGCAGGGCCAACACTTGTTTCTGTCAGCAAAGGAAGCAGGTATGACTAGAATACACATAGGGAACAGCTTAGATGATGAAAGGATAGCTATTTTTACAGAGCCATTTTCAGACCACAATTTAAGCTTGTTACTTCTGCTAATTACGGGTTAAGAGGCATTTTTTCCTTTTTCTTTACTAGTGTTAGTATTTAAGTATTATTTTATGATTCCCAAGTATTGTTTATGTATTTATGCCAATCATTTCTATAGATTCTAATATAACTATTTCCTTACCAAGGCCTTATTGATTATTCTGTTAAAAGAAAATCCTTTGAGGCTTGTCCCATTAACACTTTTGACTCTTTATGGAATTATACCTAATATTTAGCACTCCCAATAATGGGAGAAAACATTTTCCTTTTTTAACTTTTATAATGACAAAAATCCCCTTTAAGCAACACTTTCCAAATGGTGATTATGGCCAGTATTTTATGGCATGTTCCTAATGTGTTTATTGTGAAAAGCATACAAGATGGAGTTTTCAAACATGCTAACCATATTAATTTGTCAGTTGACACTGTGGAAGCACTGATGTGTTTTGAAGGCCTCTATGATTTCACCTCGCTAGAAAAGGAAATTTATAAATCAGACATTCAGCTCAGGGAAAAGGAAAAGACAGACTGGATGGCATCCTGGCAGATAGGATCAGAACTCAAAGTGATATTGGAGAAATAATCAAAAGACAAAGTAAATGATGTTCTGTTAGGAAAAGCAAAGTACAAGATACTCAGGGACCAAAACAAACAAACAAAAAACCTTTACAAATAAGGGAAAAGATGTTATATTTAAGTTATAAAGTTGAAAGCAAGCAAAGTCTACACAGTGACACAAAACAAAATAATCACAAAAATAGAATGTATCATTTCCTTGGACAGCTAGCCTTTGTCTAGGGTGATTAAATATATAATCAGTGATATACATTAATTGACCTTTTCAACATTCATTCAAGCCCTCAGAATCTACCATGTGATTTGAAGCTAAAGATGTCCTGTCTGTATAGCAGTAGGGAGTCAAGTAAGTCCAACTTCCATCCTCTGCCCTTAGTCTCAAGTCCCATCTCTACCATCATGGCAAATTACTAGAACTTGCTCACAGCTTTAGAAATCACACTTATTTTCTTCCACTAAATTCTTCATGTTTTGTTTTATTCCTGCTATTCAAATCCTCATTTGAATCATAATCTCCAGAACCAAAGTTGATTGCTGTGGCGATAATTATTGCTCTCCTAAACTGGTATTAAAATTAAAGATGGCAAACAAGAAATAATAGTAACAACTCTTAAGTTGAGATCTTGTTTTCAGGAAAATGTTAATTTTAAAAGTTAAGGGGATTGATGAATAGTACTTGACTTAACATTTTTAGTGAGTTATTTCAGTTTCTCATGTAGTTTCCTCTATAAACAAATAGATTTTTGACTGACCACTTCAAGATGAATGTAGAGAGGAAAAAACAAAAGAAAAAAACTCTTAATATTGAAATCAGAGGTCATGGATTCAAAATCAGACTTTGATACTCTATATCTGTTAGGCAGTATTGTCCCTTCTGTGAGCTTTAGATTCCTCAACTGTAATATTGACTTCTAAGACTTCTTTTAGATTTAAATCTGTGATCCTTAACAGCAGCAAATGAGAGCAGCACCTGATTCTGTTATTCTCTAGGATTTGATAGGACTCTGAATAAGCTGCTACAAAAGATGAATTTCAGCAAAGTGCATATTTTTTGTTCGACTCTCTTTGCCATCTAAAAGCACTTTGATATACTGCAGTGCTTTTGTGCCATTGTTATTGGTCATTCTAAACTTAACTGCTCAGTAACAGAACCATGAGGAGAGAGAAAATCATATTTGGCACTCATTCCCTTTAGGCCAGTGGTGTGGCTTAGAAAATGGTGTAAAATATTTCTTTTTAAAAGAGAAAATAAAACATTGTGGAAGTTGAAAAGGAGTAGGAGGCATGAAAAGATGTAAAGAAAATTCACTATATTAACAATATATTTTTAACATCATCAGATTTACACTCATGGATTTCATCTTGCCTTTTTTGTGATTAAATCTTTTTTTTTCTTACATCCTAGGCCTATAATAAATTGAGTGATAAACACAGGAGCCGAAATATTGAGTCATCTGCTTCTTGGTTATGCTTGATTCCTCCCAGCTCAGTGTTCATGCTACAGTTCGTTACAGGAGACAAAATTGTTTCCTTATTCTAAACCACAGAGCATCTTCTTTTACATCAGTACAGAAAAAATATAAGGCAAGGGAATATTTTATCTTTCAAGCCTTATATATCTATATCACAAGAAGGAATAGTAGCATGCAACGTGAATAAGCCCTATTGCCTATTTTCCAAATAGTTCAGTTGGTACAATGTATAGTAATATCGTGTTTCTTTGGAGAGACTGTAGAGACAAGTAGGCACACTAAGATGTAAAATCATGCTTTCAGAAACACAACTTATTAGGAGGTTCAGATGATCATCATATGAATAAAATTTTAGAGAGGATCCTGATGACATTACAGAGAAAGTACAATCGATTTTCTATTTTGTTTTCCTTAACTCATTAGTTGTTTAGATTTAATTTTCTAAATTAATAATTATAGGGACAATTTAAATATGGAGATTGCAATTATTTTTGTTAGGGGACACATGATCAAGCAGTTGAAACCAAAGACTTAGATAATGAAGAATTAGTTTTTCTAGTTCTTTCTGTCAACATACTATAGAGTATCTACTCTTGTTTATAATACTTATACTAAGTGTAGCCCATTAATTGTACATATTTGATTTTTAATGAGATATTCTGATCTTTAAATAAAAGGCTCTATAATATACACTCTTTTAAGATAAAATATTCACATTACATTAGAACATGGGAAAATAACATCCCATTTTTGTGATCCATGGGTGACAGATTTAGTTGTATATCTTGTTGGAAGGGCATGGTACAAAGAATTGATTTTGGAGCCAAGAAGGCTTGGATTTAAGTCATACTCACGATGCATTGTCTTAGTAATGCTGGGCAGAACATTCAAATTCTAGTTTGGAGGTGTCAAAAACATAGCCAACACTGCGGGTTGTCAAGCCCCATGTAGGTTAAAATACAATTGAGAAATATTTTAAAAATACAAAACAATAAAACATAAATAACACTATATTTAAAAACTAAGTCAATACAGTCAACAGGGATCTTTATATACAGATTAGTGGCCCACTGCTTTATAAATTACAAAGTGCCAAACTACATTGGTAGAGTTCCCCAGTGCAATGAAACAACAGGTCTTGTAGCTCTCTCTCCTTACAACTTTTGTATAATTGAAACAATAAAATATGCAAAATTATTTTCAACCCCTATACTCTATGAATCTACTAATTACATTTTACGTAGTCCAGGGTTATTTACTTTATTTTCTCACTATACATGTTCCTTCTCTCCAAAAAAAGAAAAAAAAAACTGGCAATTTTTGTCATGCAGAACTGTACTCTGGAAAAGTAAATTAATAATCATTTGCTTCTCCCTTTTCCTGCTTTGTCAGGAATGAAAATCTTCCAACATATTTTTTTCAATTTAATGTAAATTATACTTCTCTAATTAAAATGTGATTCTGGTAACATTTCTTTGGTCCTCATGTTGTAGTTTTATTAACCATCTTTTCTTTATTTTCATTCATTATTTAAAAGAAATATATGCTTCTATATTACCTCCATGTCACTATCAGAATAGATTTGACAAAGGTTTTTACTTTGAGCTTTCCCTCTCCTGTAAATTAACTTGTGAAATAGAAAATGTTGCAGCCTGATCTGGCAATATGTTAGAAACCAAGGTGTATCTGTACATGAGAGGATCTAAGACTAGGTTTTTATTTCTAGACTATCCTGACACAATATCAAAACCACCATATGGAAAAGAGAAAATATAAATCAAATCTCTTGTTTGATATTATGAAACAAAAACAGAATAAAACAAATCTGCCAGAAAAAAAAAAAAACTTCTGGTCTTTGGACAGAAACTAGTCTTTCTTTAAAAATAACACAAACAATAACAACAAATAAAAGCAATGCAACTAGTCAAACTAGATTGCTTAAGTACTCCATCTTTTGAAAAAGTAAGTAAAGCTGTGGGCTTTGGGGAAGATGCTACTACCAATTCCAGAAACCAAGAAAGAACCAGTCAAGAATACGAAAAAGATGATAGGACCAGTTTTTAAAATTTCTCTTAACTGATTTTGATTTGACCATTTTTTTTTTAATTTGATAGGCAGTATGGTCCGATGGCAAAACATTCTCTTTATGTCTCTATTTAATTTTTTTGATTGTCTCCCCCATTAGAATGTAAGCTCACTGAGAGTAGGGATTATCTTATTCTTTGTATTTGCATCCCTAGCACCTAGTACAAGGTCTAGGATAGAGTAGACACTTACTAAATACTTGCTGATCGCTGGATTGACTGATTGGATGTTAAGGACCTGGATTCATGCTCAGTCTTTGCTATTTACCACTTATGTGGGCAACTCAACTAAACTCTCTGGAACCCATTTTCCTCAATTGTAAAATAATGGGGCTCACCTAGGTATCCTCTGAGTTCCTTTCCAACTCTCAATTTGTGATACTTTAAACAACAGTTAAGTAAAATGATTATGAAAAAAAGCAGTTAATTTTCTAATTGAGTACTGATTTAGGTTTATCTTTAGAATAAATTATTTTGAAAGAAATTTACTGAAAAAAGGGGATACTCATATGGTATTTAATAGATCTGGATATATTGATTAAAAAAAAGAAAAGAAAAAACCTAACCTATGAAATGTGTTGTAGAGTTCTTGTACTATGAGGCTAACCAATTTTGAAGGGTTTGTTTTTTTTTTTTTGACACTTAAAAAAACAAAACTGTTCAGGTCTCTTCTTATGTCAATAACAACTACTCACACCAATATGAGCCCAGTCATAAATATATAATTCAGTTTTGTTTTCTGCTGTTGCTTCCTTTCACTGGAAAAACAAACAAACAGAAACCTTGTCTTCCACAATGGATTATTGTACTGTTTTATGTTAGTCTCTTTCTTTCTGAATAATTTGTTTTCTTTGTTTTGGCTGTTGGATTTTGTTTCATTTACTTTAAACAAGCATGGAAACATAACCTTGCTTATACCTTGAAAAAGCAAGTACCATCAATGTGGCTTTATTGGCATTTTTGTTCTTTCACACTTGGAAAGTCTGTGCTTTGTTGAAAATGTCTGTGCTCTGGTGCCATGTATTTTTGAGTCTAATGAGCTGGCTGCTAATCAAGACTATTTCAACTGTTGTCATTCTGAATGTTTTTCTTTCTTTCTTTCTTTCTTTTTTTTTTAATCATATTTGCCTGATTGACCTTTTTTTTTTCCCTGTCTTTCTATTGGGCTGCTCCAGGAGCCATGGCTAATCATCTTATAACCAATGCTCTGCTTCGTCCTCATGGCACTAACAATCCCTATAATACATTGCTTGGGGAACCGGCCGTCTGTAACAACCCTTCTGTGAGCATGTACAACACACAAGGTGTGCGCGAGTTTATCTTCATTTTTTGAGTGACAAGTCGCATTTTGCGTGGCTTTTAGGGGCACATTTGTTTCCCTTTTCTTTCTTTCTTTTTCTCCTATCTTTTCTTTGTTTTGGAAACAGCTACAAAGACTCTTTTCCTGTCACATCCATCTAGATCTATATTTTTTTCCCCATTTTCCCTGGGCTTCTCTCAGTATATGAATGGATTCCATGTGCTAGACAAATCCCTGCTCCATCAAGATATGTTTTTCTTTGTTGTTTTGTAACCTTGGTTTGTGGTTTGTTAATTATTTCTACATTTGTTTCCTATTGTCAATACTTCATTAAATATTTCTTAATTAAATTTTCAATTATTAATTTACATTAAATAAATTTACACATATTCATTATGAGAAGTGGAAATTATATTTAAGGTAAGTGAGAAAATTGTGACTGTGGCATAAGAAGTTATTTTTTTATTTTTATAAGAAAGCTAAAATTTCAAGAATTTGTTTAGTTATAAGGTCGATGCAATAGCAGAAAGTATGACTTTGAATCAGGGTAAAATAAATTTATAAAATTCTAAAATAATAAATCTATACTCAGTTTCATGGAAAAACTAGTTCGTATGGATGAAAAAAGGCAGGAGTAAGAAGACGTGGGTCTCTCTCTTAGTTTTGTCACGGGCAACTCAATCTCTCTGCCTCCATAATTCTCACCTATAAACTAGGGAGTTGCTTTAAATAATCTCTAAGATCTTTTCTAGCTAAAAAGTAACAAACAAAAACATGATTTGATACAAATTACAGGATCTAAAAACAATTGATTTTAAGACATTATGGGATGTTTTTACCCTATTATTAGTAAAAAAAAAATTCAGGAAAAACTACAAAAAACTAGATGTTCATTAGACGAGTAATAATAGTTTGGCTGGTATGATCCACAGATCATATTCGTTTTGCCCCAATGAATATAATACAATTAAAATATAACTAAATAAAAAGTCCTCCTTAAGGTTGTTTGTGGTAAGATTTAATAGTATTTCAATTTTCCAAGGATTTTTTTCCCTACATTTTATGTTTTTGTTTTTCTGAGATACACTCTTAAATAGTCAGCAGGCAACGAATTTATTACAATACTGGGTATGTGTGTGTATGTGTGTGTGTTTTAAAGCCTATTCCCCCGAGCATCTATACTAATCTGAAAATGTCCAGATGGACTCTACCAAAATTCTGAGAATCACTTAGACTAATAAAAATCATTAAGGATAATAGTTTGAATTTGAGCTAAGGAGAATATTTTAATTTCTGAATTAAAGATAGTTTTTTCAACTTTGCAAATTCCTATAAATCCTCAAAGCCTACATGGAACTTTTAAACATAAAAAACTTGGAGAGTTCTGATTAAACACCCTATCTGTACTCAATTCAACATGCCCAACAGAAAGTCGTTACTTGGCTACCTGAAGTAAGCTCTAGTATTCTAGCTTGTGAAACAGTCTTCTCCACTGCTATTATTAGAAAGGTCTAGTTTTAATATAAAAATGAAATCTTTTTCCCTATGCTTTTTACTAATTGGTCTTACTACTATAATAATATAGAACAAATTTACTGCATTTTCCATGCAACAATTCTTTGAAGATTTAAATGTAGTTATAATGTTTTCCGATAGATTTCTTTCATCTAGGCCTAAATATTCCCAGTACTTTTAGTTGTTTCTTGAATAATGTTTTCCAGGTATTCTCTTTTCCAGAAAAGCATTTGTCCATTCATTTGATGTATTAAGTACTTGTTTGAAAATATGATAGAAGGTAATAGGATAATGGCAAAGAAGAGACAGTGGGTTTGGAAAATAATTAAAGGGGGAAATAATTTTGAGTTGAAAAGATTAGGACATCTTTGGAAAGGTGGTAGATGGATCATTTCAAAAGGAGGAGGTATAAAAAGCATCTGCATATACAAGATAAGTAGAAGAGAGTGAAAAGGGGGGAGGAATAGACAGTGAGAGGAAAAATTATGTAACAGTTCATTTTGGCTATAATATAGATCATATGAAGGACAACAGTAAGGAAAAAAAGATAGAAATCTATTATGGGCACATATTGGAGAAACATGAGAATCGCCAAGAAGTGTGAATATTATTTCCTAAACAATAGAAACCCAGTGAAAATTTTTGAGCAAGGAAATGAAATGCAAAGAACCATTGTTTAGGAAAATTATTTAGGAGGTTGTATGAAGGAAAGATTGAATGGGGGGAAAGACTAGCAGAAAAGAAGCCCATTTAGAGATGATCACAATCCTACCTTAGGAATTATACAATAATATGAGACCATGTAAACTCCTTGAAAATAGGGAGTTTCATTTTTTTTTATTTGTTTTTCTGGCACTTAATATATTATCTGGCACACAGTAGGTTTCTAATAAATGCTTACTGATTGAATAATAAATCAATAAAGACAATGAGAACCTGAATCATGGTGGTTACACCATGAAAGGAGAAGAGATAATGGATGTGAAAATGTTATGGACAAAAAAAAAATGATTTAGAAATCATTGGATTTATACAATTACGGGGCACTGAGGCAGAAAAAGGGAAAAAAAGAAATCAAAGATGAAAGAAAATTTCTAGTGTAGTAACTAGGAGAATGACAAAAATTAAGCTATATATCTAGAAGAGAAGCTTGGAGAGGGAAGACAATGAGTTCAAGTTGGGACTCGAGTTAGAAAAGCTAGCAGAACATCTAGAAGACAGGTTGAAAGTAATTAAGGGTAACAGTTAATGGAAAGATTTGATTGGGATACTTAGATTTAGGAATCATGTGACTAGAGATGATAACTGTAGCCATGGGAACAGTGAAGGGAGAGAATGTTTAAAGAGAAAATAACAGGGTCCACAAAATCTTGGAAGCACCCACACTAGAGAACTTGAAGATGAACCAATGAGGGAATGGTTAGACCAGCAGAAGGAAAGCTAAGTGACAATAGTATTACAAAAGCTAAAGGAGAATATGAGAAGGTAGGAGTGGCCAACAATATCAGTATCCTTTATATGCCATGTAACTACCATAGTATACCATAGTATACTGAGTGACACTGTACAGAGTTCCCCATTATGTTTATTCTCCTTAGCTCAAGTCTAAGGTAATTGTATATTAAATGTTGTTATTCATAGTCACTGGACAATTTGATTGGTTAACAGTTCAACAGGCACAGATACCTGTAATTGGTTAGACTTCTTGTCCCAGGTATTTTAACATATTCAATGTTTATAGCCTATAGTTAATTGTTCCTAAGCTACAATTAATTTGGGATTTTTTTTTTAGTGACTTGAAAATTTTATATAATTTTAAATTTCTTATATGAAAAAGTAATAATTTTTATAAACTGATTTCCTAATATACTAATTGTTAAAAAATGTCCTAAAAACGTAAATTTAAACTCATTAGATATATTGAAATTTGAATCAACATACAGAAAATTTTATTTATCTCAGAATCAAGTCTTAAATATTGCCATTATTTTTTTAATACAAAACCAAATTAATTTTAACTTTTATTCCCAAAACTTTAATCTTTTATTTTTTTTCGAACTTAGAAGTGGGGATACTTCAACTATTGCATATTTTAGGTGCAAAAATGTTAAGAGATTTTGATAGTCTTTAGAATATTGACTTTCCCAATGAATAAGTGATAAATCATGGTGACTGTCATACTGCTACTAATTTTATGCTTTCAGATGAATGCACTTATATTCTAACTGGCAAGGGGAAATCATACATGAAATATAGGTGGCTCGGTATGTACTGGGTTAGTTTATATTGAATCACCACTTGGCACTGTTTTATGGGTTTAATAAATCAATTACACAGATAAAATCTTGGCACAAAAAACCCCAAACATTTAAATTTGGTTGTTTTAATATGCTTGATATATTAATGCTTTATTTTAAATGTACATAGATAGCTTTAACATCAAAAAAATATAGACATTGAGACTGATAATTTTAAAAATGTGAATGTAGATGTTTTTCATCATTAAATTTTTGATTCTATATGAAATTTTTGAGAATATTATAAAGTTTTTGGGGGTAAACTTATCAGAAAGTGAAAAGTCTAGCATTACATTAGGAAAGTTGTGAAAAATCAATGAAGGCACTTGTTAAGTATGGTTTTAGAATAGTATAAATGTTAACTATTTGAATAAAAAAAGTTAGGTCCATAGCCTAGGACCAGTAAGAGGACATGATAGTTGGCTAATTTATAAACTTATAACACATGCATTAGTATGTATCCTGATATAGCCCCAAAAGCCAAAAAAGAACCTGATTTGAAGTAAAAGTGGCTGCATGTAATGGATGTTGGAAGTCCTTTGAGTCTTAGTCCCAGCTCTGCCACTTCTTAGCTGTGTAAACTATAATAACTCACTTACCCTTTCTGAATTGTATCCATAAATTTGACAATAGGCCTAAACATCAGCAAGATTGTTTAACTTTCAAAATTCTGTAATATAATAAATGACCTGAAAATACTATAAAGTTACTATATTACATTGGAGTGACCCTTTCAAATCCTGCACTGGCTTTGAAGTTTGAGGTCTTAGCAAGATTTACCCTGTATTTTGAAATACAATTGGTCTTAGATCAAATTTTTTTTAAAAACAAAAGCTCACTCCAACTTCTAAAGTTTCAAAATTTACCTTCTCCAAGGAGGTTATTAAAATAAATGATTATGGTATAAGTGACATTGGGACTTCCTAAATGTATTTCACCATTGACCCACTTGGTTGTATTTTAATTACTGCAAGTACATTTATTTTAATGATGTGGGTCAAGTTTTTGGGAGGGAAACCTTTTTTAAAAAAAAATTTTGGTCTGAGTTTCTGGGTTTTTTTTTTTTAAGAGGAAACAAAAGTTATTAAATATAAAAATCTGTGCTGAAATAAGATTGTGCCACAAACCAGATGATAAGAAATTAATTGTGGTTTAAAAATATTTATCTTTTCCCATATTTTTAGACATTGAATTATAATCTGATTTAAGTATTTTTTTCTTTTTTCTGACAATAGCAAAATTGATCTAATTGATGCACATTTTGAAAGTATTTTTTCCTTTGGAAAGACATATTTTGATGTCTTTTTGTGTGTCAATATAAATAATTATAAACAATAAGGACATTTTTGCATACTTGAAAAGAATGGGAAAAATATGACTGCAAAGAAACAAAAAAAGGAGGGAAGTAAGCAATTGAAAAGTGTGTGACATATTTTCACTCTCCACTGTGTAAATACAGGGTTAGATGTGGTCCCCATGGAAGCCAAGCCACCTCCAGGGATCTGACCTTGAATTAGATTTGTGGAGACAGTGAAAACTTCATTTGAATTGCTGCTCTTCTTGGTTTGTGTGATAATCTTAAACTTTCTAACAAGTGTATTTCTTCGTGTTAAAAATGTGCAAACCTTACATAGGAAAGATCTTTTAAGAAGCATTGTACTAGCATGCTTTTATGGGGATGTCTTATTTCCTGACTAACATTTTAGGATTTTTTTACTTCTAATAAATCATGTAACACAGACTCATGTATTTGGGGGCAGTGGAAATGATTTCTGTTGACCCTTTTTTCTGCATATCATCAATTTGCTTTTTACTCATGTTTCTTCTATTGTCGCTGTATGCTTACTTGTTGTTTTTCTTTCCTTTTCCTCATGCTGTCGTGTAGAGCCCTACAGAGAGACAAGTATGGGAGTAAAGCTAAACATTGCATATCAAATGTAATTTTTTTTAGTTCACTTTTATTGCATCACATATAGATGATGTAGTTATTAAAAACAGTTCATCTCACAATTTTGCAATCAAAAAACTAAAAAATTTATAAATCTACTTATCTAAATATATGTGGATATAGATTAGACGCTTTTATTGTCTGATTCCTTTATTTGTGTCACATAATCAACATAGTTCTTGATTTTCATATAATTGTCCGTGTGAGTTAAATTGTTTTTAAATTAAGCGGTTTTTTTTTTTAAGTCATGAACTTTCATTATTTCAAAATGGCACATTTCATCATAAGACTATGTTCTGTTTCAAGTTCAACGCACCCACTTGATTTTGCTGTGGCAGTTTCCAATCTGCAATTCTATGCATTGACAACATAAATAACAAGCAGGGTTTCAATGCATAAGTCACCCCACCATAATCATCCAACATGCTGTCACAGATTCAGCAGCAATAGCCACCCATCACATGCAGTCTTTAAAAACATTTACTTTTTGTTTCTTCTTAACATTGTTTATTGTCTATCAGGTACTTTCTAACATGAAAATAAACAGCTTCATTCTATGTCTGTGATGCCATTTATTTTAGGCCTTTGCTGTTGTTTTTGAAATGCCTATTGTGAGAATTCAGAGCATGCATCCAGAATCCATTAGACAATTGACATATTGAGGCTATTTCACCATAACTGGACACTACAGTACAGTCCTAGATAAGCAAGAGAATTGCATCTATATCTGCATCACAGATATAGAATGGATGCTCTATTTTCACAAGGTAGCAGTGCATTAAGGAGTATCTTCAGTGATGTGACCCCTAATCAACATTTGCAGTCAAGAAAACTACTTGTTTCTACCTTTATTGGTTAAATGTTCTTTGTGACCATTTCTAGTAGTTGCATTTGAATTTTTACCAAATAATATAAATGAAAATATTATGTTTTTTAGATATCTATTCATGGGATAGTAACATTCATGAAGATGCATGGAGCTAAATGTAACAGCTTCCTTTATAATTAAGGATTTCATAGCAGCTTTTTTCTTCCAAGGAAAAATATTCAGTGTATCTCAAAAGTTTTAGTGAAGATTTAAGGTCAAATAGCTCAAAAATGCATTAAGACTTTTGGGATACCACCAAACTACTTTCAGTACAAATGTTTAAAAGTCCGAGAGAGATCAATCAGAATTTAAATTGAGCCTCTCTTACTGATATTGTTTTGTTGATGACTGGGTGTCCATCCCTTCTTTTTGAAGCAATGATCCAATTACATTCAAATATCAAATGGATCTGACCTCATTGATATAAGTATTCTCTCCAATGATGCATTCTATGTGACTTGTTTATGATCTCTATAAGGAACCACCTTAAGGTTTTCCTTAATTTCTCTTGATCTACTCAACATAGCAATATGTTAAGTAACAGTGGGTACAACATATGCTAACCATGAAGGTGCCTACTGCAGGAAAAGAAAAGAAAAAAAAAAGGAGCAAACCAAATCCATATATTTCAAAAACGCACAAGTCAGTAATCATTTGATGTCACATAATAATCATTTTAAAATTTAAGGCAACATATACAATAAATGTTAAGCATGTATTATTAAACTTGATGCCTATAAACTGATGGTTATAAGATATCAATATCAAAATTTTAAATTGTTCCATTTTACAAGTTATTACTAAATGTAGAATGGCTCAAAATTTTAAATTGTTCCATTTTACAAGTTATTACTAAACTCATTACTGATGGAAATGTAGAATGGCTCAAAATTTTAAATTGTTCCATTTTACAAGTTATTACTAAACTCATTACTGATGGAAATGTAGAATGGTTACCTATAATCCTTTTGTATCAACTTTCAAGGTTTATTTTGTTAGAAAAAAATTCCCTTTTTAGAAAATTGTATTAGTTATTCAACTGTATGTGTGTGTGTGTATTTTCTATATGTGAAATATATAAAATATACACATATTTATCTGTATCATGTCTCGATAACTAATTTGGATCTCAGTAAAATTACAGTAAACACAAATTAAGTCTATATGTATCCCCAAAGGACTGCTGGATACAAATGTCAGCTTCTTTTTCTTTCCTGTTTTTCAGAGGGGCTTCTGAACAATGCCAGGGATACAAGTGTCATGGATACTCTACCACTGAATGGTAACCACGGCAATAGCTACAGTATC
>JAJPUD010005468.1:77500-105755 GCA_023553655.1 Myrmecobius fasciatus
GATCTCATTGTAACCTATCAGTGCCCTCTCATCTTGCTTGTCAATGTCTTTCAAAGGGGATCTACTTCAAGTTCTCTCAGCACTATGTGGATAATAATGGATTTATATAAAGTCAGTTGTTTCCACTCCAATCACTAGTAAGACTTACTAAAGTCATAGGTAAGAAGAAATTAGCTTATTTGACATTCATTTTAATACAACTACTTTGGGGACCAGACCAATCTAAGGGCAGAGAAAAAGGTAAGAAACTAGACCTCAGCTTCTTAAACTGTGGTTTGAGACCTATTGGGATCTTATAACTGGATGTGGGGGTCATGAAATTATGATTTAATATCAGTAAATATTTTATTTGTTTACCTATTTTATATACCTACATACCTTAGGCCACATAAAAATTTCTTAGTTAAAAAGGGGTTGTGAGTAGGAAAAGTTTAATAAGTCCTGATCTAAGCAATGTAAAAATGGATTACTGGGTCCTAACTAGGTCACTACCAAATGTAGCATGCTATAATAGAAAGAGGCCTGGATTTGGAATTTGAAAACTTTAATTCAAATCTTAATTCTGATTTGTTACTTGGATCAATTTGAGCAAGTAACTTCTCTGGTTTGTTTCCTCTTCTATCGAATAAAGGAGTTAGACTATGTGATCTGTAAGACCTTTTCTGGATTTAAACCTATATTTCTATAAATACTCCCAATTTATCATATTATAAAATTTTTAGCTAATAACTATAACATGGGCAAAAATGTGTAACTTTTGACTTTTCTTTTGACAGAATGCTGCAAAACTCTTATGTCAATTCATATTTAGAAATCAAAAGAGAAATATGCATATTTGTGAGTCTCCTCCAAATGTTAACATTAATATTATTTTTTTCTATAATGAAAATATTTGGGCAAATATTATATCCTAGTAATATAAAATTTGTATACCTTCTGGCACATTGTATTGTTTAAGTATTCAGATCAAATCAATTTTAACAATCCCGAGTTATAAATCAGTTCCTTGGAATGAGGGATACTAGCACATTTTTATACAACACTAATTAAGACATACCACAGGACTATTAGTTCATTTTCAATATACCTTAGGTTAGATTTCCTTACTTCCAGGGATCAGGTAGGAATTGAAAAGCACTAAAGTCAGGAGATAATATTGCAGAATACTTGCTTTGAAGTGGCTTTATACTGATGAATGTTCTATGGAAAGTTTTCTAGTAGGGCCTCAAAATAAGTCATGTAGTTTTGGGGCCTGAACAGGAGCACCTTCACTTCTCCTGACTCAACATATCTGTTTCCTTTGGGAATTGGTTTTCCTCCCTAGGATCAAGGGAAAGAATCATTGAGATATGCAGCATTCAATCCCACATTTGCTTTTTCAAAGGTCCTAATTTCTCATATCTGTACAGTTTGGGGAAGAAGGGTTAGCTTTGCACTTTGTATGATTTTGCAATAGTGAAGCATGACAAATGTTTAGGTATTACATAATCTTATTCACAAACCATTTTTTGCATCATTTCATGAGAAAATGAAGAACCGCACTTTTCTAAAAATGGGTGACAACTTTAAATAGAATTAACTGAATTCTCAAACATTAAGATGTATTCTATTGCCTCAAATAATTTTTTAGATTAGCATACGTTATTTTTCTGTCACTTCATGTCCATTATAGATTTTGCAAGGTAAAGTTGAGCTATGATTAAGAAGATTGATGACATTGACATGGGAAGAAAGCAAAGGATAACATCCCAACTGTTTCTGAAGAAATAATTTCCATCGAGATAATTATTTACAGAACAATATTTATTTTAAAAATGGAGTATAAGGAAGTGAATTAATTGATGAAATATGGTACCAGAATTAGCAAAAGAATGATCAATTTTCCCAACATTATTCTTTCAACATAGCCACTGATTTGTTCACTTTTAGCATTGTTCAGATAATGTTTATCTTGACAGTTTTCAGATATTTCATAAGGTTAAGAACATCCAGGCCTTCTCTTCAAAAAGGAAATAACTAAGGAAGGCATTTGTTTACATTGCTGTAACATTACACTGCATTTAATAATATTGATAGGCTGCTTCTTCCTCGGTGCCCTCATGAACACCATATGAGAAGTGAAATTCTCTAGAACTAATTTCCAGAGCTTCTGAACAATCTTAGGGATTCTGAAGTTTTATATGGTATTGAACTGGAGAAAGTAATTTAACTTAAAAAGTTGGGCAAATAAACAGATATTTTCATTTTGATTTCTTAAAAAATCACTATCTAAAAGTTGCCAAAACTTCTCATCAGTCCAAAAGGACAGAAGACAATGGAATTGAAGGAAACTGAACATGTTCCAAGGAAAATAATGAGGAGTGAATTATCACAGTAAATGTACACTGTGAGTAGGAGTGGGTAGGTGGGGAAGATGATAACAATAATGTATTTAATTAAAAAAGAGAGAGAGAAAGAGAGAATCTAGTCTTAGATATGCAGTGCTTCTCGTGAAATAAATAAAGGTTTTCCCATCTAAGTCTTCCCTAGAAAGTAAGCAGAAGTATTGAAGAGGACTCTTCAATAAAATAGGTTTTGTTGACTTCATAGACATTTAACAAAAGTCATGGCCATCATGTATTGACTTGTCAGCAGGGAGAGTTCTCTGCAAATGGGGCTCCAACCATGCTGAAAAGAAAAACAGCGAGGCTGGGATGTGTACCTCCTCCTGAAGCCAATGCTTAAACTTCTTTTATGGAAATACCCAAATCCTTTCAATTCCATGAACTCCTAAATTTTTTTTTTCCAAGTGCTTTGCTTTCAACTGGCATTTTTTTTTTCATTGAAAGACTGAGGGAAAAAAATTCTTTGAAGTTTATATTTATGTTTAATCCGATAAGAATATAAGGTTTTACATATGCCATTCTATTTCTGATACGCATAATGCCTTGAAACTTAGCTGTGAACCATACAGATGTGCTCCTTACTGAACAAACCTGACATGCTTCTATGGCCCTGATAAAAACAAACAAACCATGTTTTGATTGTGAGTCACAGAAATCAAGATTCATGGAACAATCCTATTTTTCTTATACGCAACAAAAAGATACACATGAATGTCTCTTTTGCAGATAAACTGAAGACGGAATTACCAATTGGAAAGACTTTTCCATTCTGCCTTCCAATCTGCAGAGTAAATTAGAGTGATATTCAGTAAACTTTTTATAGCACATGTGCTATTTTAGTTAACACAGACAGCTCTGGTTTTATATTTTACTTTCAGAAAAACATCATAGGTTGAAAAAAAAAAGTCTTTTTTAATTAAAAAAAATGGTATGGCCACTTCCGGTCTCTTAGCAGTCATACTGTTGTATAATATTTACCATATTACAATATCCTTAACCCAGGACATCAACAAAATATAAATGTTTTATAAATAGCAATCTGTTGCTTTTCATACCTTTTTTTTTTTTTCTGGTTGTTCCTTAAATGCTCTGTACAATCACATGTAAAACCTCCAGCTAAAACCTCAATAAAAAAAAGTCAGTAAACAAAGAGCATGTGATGTCACATTATTATGTGGTAAAAGCAAAGCTTGGACTTAAGGAGTTTCAAATTAAGCCATGGTAACTGAAAGTTTTACAAGATTTAAAACCAATATATTCTTACTTATTTCCCTCCACATATTCATTTGAGAAAAGTGGGAGAGATAGAAATGTTTAATTTTTTGCCTTTTATTATTATTTTTTAAATTTTGCTTTAAAAAAGTAATTAATTGCTACAACTAGAATTCATTGATCTCAACGTTTGACAATGGCTGGAATAGAGGTACAAGTAGTCATCACTACTTCTCTACCTTGGCCCAAACTATCTCTTGCCCCACTACTTTATGCATCTTACTTGCTCAGGTTGGGAATACTGAGCTACCAGCTTAATTCCAGTCTTTGGGAGTGAATACAGAAGTAAACTGCTGGCTGGAATGATTTTTTTTCTAGTGTTTCTAGGATCATATATATTAAGAAAGGACTTTCAAAGGGCATGAACCCCAGCTGTCTTATTTTACACATAAGAAAACTGAGGATCGGAGAATTTACATGATTTCCCCAATTTGAAATAGGCTTCACAGGTTAGATTTGAACCCAAAGTGCCATGCCTACTATACCATGCTAACTTCCTCAAGAAAGTAGTTTGGGGGAAAAAAGGGCAACTAGAAATATCAACTTTAATGGCCTTCCCCCCCACCTTTCTCTTTTATTTTCTGTGTCTGTCTGTCTGTCTGTCTGTCTCTCTCTCTCTCTCTCACACACACACACACACACACACACACCCTTGATGTCAAATCTAAAGATCAAGGAATTTCATCTTTTATAGAAGTGAGAATCTCAAATATTATTGAAAGTTGCTTTAGCTAATTATGGACCAGAAACTATATACTTGTATATTATACCCTTCTCTCCTTATTCTATACTTGGTTAGAGTAAAAATACCAAGGAGAAAGAAAGAAGGTAATTCATTAGATCAAGAATATAATATTTTAAGATATGTTAATGAGCTGTCAAAATTATTTTATCTAATATGAAAAAGTTTCCAGGGCAGTGATCTCACCTTTATAAGAGCATGTGAAAAAAGAATAAATACTTTTTAAGGTAAGTGCTTAGTATGCAAAGAACCTAAAGCTTGTCCTGGATGCTACATTTTAAATGAATAGCATTTGGTTTTTTTTTTTGGTTTTGTTTTTTAATTTTGCATTGGGAAAAGACAATGGAAACTAAGTAGTTCTGGGTAAACTGAAGATCCTTCAGGAAAAAAAGGATTATTTTGAGCTCACTCTCTAAAAATGCTAATTATAATTGATTATATGCTTCCTTTCAAATTAAAAAAAAAAAGTAGAGGATGAAATGCCAAAGGTGAGGAGTAGCAAAAATGTGATTCAATTGAAAAATATTTCATAAAGATGAGTGGTTTGTAATAAGCTTTGAAAAATAGGTTGGAGGCAAATAGTAATGATTTTCTATGTTAACAAATACATTTTCATTTGATTTTGAGGGAGGGAGGGGACTAGTGAAAATCATTGAGCAGCGAAGTGACATGGTCAGGCATTTGCTTTAGGATTAATACTGTGACAGACTTCTGAAGGGTAGTTTGGAGATAGGAGAGAAAGACATTTTGAGGGTAAATTATTAATATAAAAAAACTATTTACAACCTGGCTTTGACCACTTACCTCTGTGGTATATTCTTCTCAATTTAATCTCAATTCCAGTGGCAGAAAATCTAAAAGTCTATCTCAAAAGGCCTCAGGTTGTTAACATGATCTGAAGACCTTCTGTAAAAAAAATAGATGGTCTGACCTATTCTGGTCATTGTGGGTATTCAATATCTTCAAGCAAAAAAAAATATTTCATCAAAATGCCAACCAAAAGAATGGAGCATTTTATGAGTTTGGATGTTCATCTGAGTTTACCCTCTTATACCATAAAAATATCTCTAAAGCAGAAACGTGCTTAACAACTACAAATTTCTGATTCTATAGTGATACAAAAAAAAATCATTTAATTCACTCCCTTTGCCTTTTATTCACTTCTCTTGAAACAAAAATTGATCAGTTATTTTTATCAATAAATACATTATTAATCAAGTATTATTAAATAGCTCACATTTGCTAGCTACTGGGAGTAAGAAAACAAATTGAAGCTGCCCACAAGGACTTACATTTTATCAGGGAACTAAAAGGTTCATATGGAAGTCTATGCTCTATTTATACAAAATAAATTCAGGGTAGAACAGGGGAGAAAACAGGAAAGAACTTATTGCTGTATTGATTAGTTAAGGTCTTACTTGGGAAATTGCATTTGAGCTAAGCTTTGAAAGAATATAGAGATTCCATCCAAACAAGGGTGGTTCAAATGAAACACAGTTTATGAGGTTGAGTGATTTGTAATAAATTTTGAAAAGTAGGTTGGAATCAAGTAGTGATAAACTTTCTATGGCCAGCAAATACATGACCATTGGATCTTAGGGGGAGCCAGTGGAAATCGTTGAGCAACTAAATGATGTGGTCAATCCTGTGCTTTAAGAACAATACTGAGACAGACTGAAAGGTAGATTGGAGATAGAAGAGATTTGATTCAGTGGACCAGTTAAGAGGTTGAGGCAAGAGGTGGTGAGAACCTGCAATAAAGTAGCTATGTCAGATAAGAGAAGGGGTTACATATGAGAAATTATGGAGGTCAAATTAGCACATAACAGCCACTGATTGGATATGTAAGATGAAGGAAAGTGAGAAATCTAAAATGATTTCAACTTTGCAAACCAGAGAGTGGCAAAGAAGTTAGGAAGTTCAGAAGAGATGTTGATTTTTGATGAAAGATTGCAAGTTATATTAGGACATAATGAGTTTGAGATGCTTATGGAATAACTAGTTGGAAATGTCCAAAGGTAGTTAATGATATGATACTGGAACTAAGAGGTAGTTAAGAGATGAATACATAGATCTAGAAGTTCTAAGCAAAGAGAAGATAATTTGACTCTACCAAGAACGTGTATAAATGTTCTTGAGGAGAAAATGAAAGACAAAATTCTGAGGCTAATCCAAAATTAAGGGTCATGACTTAGAATAGATATTGGTCAGAGGAGAACCAACAGAAAGCAATATTACAGATATATAGAGGAAAGACTATCAAGGAAGAAATGCCAATTAGGATGAAGGTTAAATAAAAATAATCAGATCTGGCAAATAAGAGATTATTTGCAATTTTGGAAAGAAAAGTTTCAATTCAACAGTGAAATCAGAAGGAACTGAAAAGTGTTGAGAAGTAATTAGAAAAGGAATTAAAGCAATGAGAATATATAACTTTTTCTCTTGTAATGGTTGTCCTGTGGAGTTAGAGTAGAGCCCTTCACACAAATTCCCCTGCACAGGATTTTTGGATGCCTACTCTCTCTCCCTGGACTGCTTCATTCCAACCTGCCCCTTCATGCCACTAAACCTAGTTTTCTAGACAAACACCATCATTACATAAAACTCAAATTCTCTTAGAATCTTAAGGGTAACCCTATTTAATCAATAGAGGTAATACTTCTGTTCACTACTCTAGTTTTTAAGCTCCCAGTAATGCATTTTTATTTACACAAATCAGTCATTCACAATAATGATATTTTTCCTTTTTGAACGCATTGCTTAATGATAAGATATCACACAAATTAAAGCAAATATATGAATAATAAAATTCATTATAATACAACATAAATGTGATATAAATCCTACTGGCTTACATTCCCCAACTAATCAAATAAACTCGCTATAAGTGGAAGAAAGTAGATATGCACTTATAAGAACCCAGTAAAGAAGCACATGTAGGAGTGAAACCCATATACTCAGGGCAACTCCCAGTCACTGTAAAATTTGATGGCATTGTCCCTTTCATGAATATGAACTGCTTTGCTAACTGCTTATTTCTTGGTCCTAACCACTCCCTGGCTTTGCAAATCCTCTTCTATCCTCAAATTTTCACAAACTCTTTCATGTTACAATTGCCATTAAAATGACATTTAGAAAGTGTTACTGCTGTGAATATATATATATATATATATTCCATTTTTAGTTTTAAAAAAACCTCTCTATGTTCTCTAAACCATTAAACTGTTCACATATAAATGAACGAGTCATTATACATCTTTCACAAAGTGATTTGAGTCTATGTATTTATGTATATTTATTTCCTATCCCAAACTACTTAAATCCCATCTGAAAATTGTTTCTTCTTATTCATAATTAAATACTTTTATTAAAATAAAATTATTTTCTTATGCCTTTTATGATAAAAATGCTCATCTATAATAGCAGTCTCATTTTATATCTTTTAATAGTTAATTTAAGTATTTTCTTTTATGGAGAGGTTTAGTCACTAAATATTAATTTCCTTTCATGTATCAGCTATTAAGCACTAGGGATTAAAAATTAGGCAAAAAACAGACTGCCTTTATATACATACATACATACACACACATACACCACACACTATAGCAAGCTATATATAGATAAATTGGAAGTACTTAACAGAAAAAAGGTACTAGAGTTAAGAGGGGTTGGCAAAGGCTTCCTGTAAAAGATAGAATTTTACTTGGGACATATTTTTCTATCTGTTTCAACACTAAATGGCTCTATTTGAAGAGGGTTTAAAGATATTTCCTTAAAATATACATGCGCTATATTGTACATTAAATTAGATGTTTGTGTCTGTTTTAAATCACCTTCAACTCTTTGTAACCCTATTTAGAGATTATTTTTTTTAATCAAAGATATCAGAATGGTTTTCCACTTCCTTTTACAACTCATTTTACAAATGAGAATCTGAGACAAAGAGGGTTAAATGACCCAGCTAGTAGGTATTTTGAGACTGGATTTGAACTCAGGAAAATAAATTTTCCTGAAGCTGAGCTCAGTGCTCTATCCACTGTATCACCTAGCTGCCCCCTTGTCTGTCATAGGAGAAAGCAATTATCAGTGAATTCAACTGAAAGTTTTTAAAGGTTGAGTAGATCTGAGCTTGTTTTTAGAAAGCCAGAAAGGCACTAGTATAAAGGAATAACATTTAAGCTTAGACAGAAAGGATAATCATGGTTCTAATCTGAGGGATAAGATCAAAAATGCATGTAAAGCAATAATAGTGTTACCTAGCATTTGTATTGTGCTTTAAGATATACAAATCCCAGGGACAGCTAAATGGTGCAATGGATAGAGCACCAGCCCTGAAGTCAGGAGGACCTGAGTTCAAGTCTCAGACACTTAATACTTCCTAGCTATGTGACCCTGGGCAAGTCACTTAACCCCAACTGCCTCAGCAAAAAATAAAATTAAAAGAAAGATGTACAAATCCCTTAATGTTAATCTCATTTGATTCTCATTATAATCCCAAAGACTAGCAGCTACTATTATTCCCATTTTGTGGATGAAGGAAATGAGAGTGAAAATAATTAAATGATTTGTCGAGTTACAAAAAG
Organism: Myrmecobius fasciatus; assembly: GCA_023553655.1. Classification (NCBI taxonomy): domain Eukaryota; kingdom Metazoa; phylum Chordata; class Mammalia; order Dasyuromorphia; family Myrmecobiidae; genus Myrmecobius; species Myrmecobius fasciatus. The sequence continues at coordinate 86,482 of JAJPUD010005468.1, forward strand.
TGTGTCCTAGAAAGGACTTAAACTGAACTCTTATTTACTATACCATCTAGCTGCCAAGAATTCTTGGCCTTCAAGAGCAGATGGACCACATCTGCATCCACATCTGGAGTTGTTTGCCCTTCGTTCTTGAAGGGGATCATGACATGAGGGAGGTGATACCATGACATGAAAGTGAGTTGGATTTGAGTGAGGGAGGGCTGTGCAAGGTCACCAGTCTCATTTTCCCCTTCAGAACCTTTTGGATCCAGTGGTCAGACAGATCAGGATGACTGGAAATGGCCCTGGATGTTTGACACTCAATTAGCAATGACTGAAAGGATTAGCTTGGTCCAGTAAAGCACCACTGAGATTAATTACCTAGTAGATTGTAATTGCCTGAAATTTCCCTGAAGTCAGGAGCCTCTTCACCTTCCCGTCTCACCTCCCCAAGGCTTCTCCAAGAATCAGCCATCTCTTCCTTTCTCACCAATTCACTCTTCTGCATTTCTCAATCATGCCTTCATATGAGGTATTTTTTATTTTTTAATTCTCCCATCTCTTTTCAGCTTCCTTTTATATATCATCTTCCCCATTAGGCCATTAACTTTTGGAGAGCAAGGACTATCATATTTATTTGCATTTGTATTTCCCCACTTATACTATCTGGCACACAGTAAAGTATAAATACAGTAAATATTTATTGATTGATTTGTATTAGATGACAAATTTGCTGTAGAGCAAGATTCCCATGTTTTTCTCCATCTGTGTTTAATACTATATGAATAGGAACAAAGGAAGTATATGGGGGGAATAATCCAAAGTAACAGTTTGGTGAGATAAAGTGGCCAAAGATTGAGAATAGAAAATAGTGCAGTGGTGAAGGAGTTAATTTGTAAGTTCAAGACTTGGAAGGGAAGAAAAGAAAGCTAGAGTAGGGATGATGGCTCAAAAACATTTAGATGTAGAGGTCATTGTAAGGATGAATAAGTTATAGAGTAAAGCATGACTGATGATATTGTTGTGAAACTCAACAAGATTGTTCATAAGATTAAAATCTTGTCAAGTTGACTCATTTTTATCTATAAAATGATTGCTTCTATTCATGCTTCACAAGCCTAAACTGTGAAATTTTTAAAAGAGACATCTTAGTAAGTTCAAATGATAGCTAAAACTCAGTGTTTCTATTAATTTAAATATGCCTTTTCATGAAAAAAAAAAGAATGCATATGCTACTTGAAATAAAAATCATCCATGAAAACAAATTAAGTTTTTCAAGTTTTCAGTCACAGAAAAAATAATTTTGATCAATAGTTCTGGCCTTTTCCTATGATTTGCATGATCCATGATTATTTTTCACAGTAGCAAAGGGTCAGTATGATTTTTCTGTTCCCAGTGACATTTAGGGATCTGGAGGATCTTATAATCCAACATATGAGGTTTTATTCACTCTGGAGCACGTCCTCCTAAAGCACTCTTTGGGGATTCAGCTATCACCTAACAATATTTTTGGCATCTAACACAACTTAGGAAAGAAATCAGCTCCTTTGTAAAACTGAATTGACTAAAATTCCAGAGAATATGATCAAAGTTGATGAAAAGAAAAGCCTTTAGTGAAGTGGCTGAAAAAACACAGTAAGAGTTTTAGACATTCTCCTGGATTTGGTCTGGTCCCTAATATCTCATTCAGCCTCTATAGCCCACCCAAACCACATTCCTTCAATACAATTTGAACAAAAAAATTGGGGATAACTGCAATCTTGTATAATTAGGACTTGCATGTCAATCTGGAATAAAGGTGAAACAAAGTGAGAAAACATTGAAGAATAATAGAATGTTCCACCTGGTCTCAGAGCATCTAAATTCAAATCCTAGCTCTGTGCCTTTCCCCTTCCTAGAGGCATTAACCTTAGGCAAACCATTTAACACTGGGGACCTATTTCCTCATATTTAAAATGAAGGGTGTTAATAATGTAAATTTTATTTTATTTTTAATTTATGGGATAAAACAAACATTTTCATAACAGTATAATGAAAACAATGTTTTCCTCATGTTATATGAGAATATAACTCAATATTAACATATTGAGTTATAATAAACTCAATAAATATAAGTATTATTTATTTATATTTAATTTTTATATAAAATTTATTTATATATTAAATACTTATAAATAAATCAAAATAAAATAAAAATCTAAGTATAATTATCAAAATAAATATAAAAACATAAAACACCTTCTACCTCTTATTTTAAAATATCCAATAAGGATAGCTACAGAGTGTGCTGGTTTGAGGACTGAACATAGAAATAGGAAGAATTTGTTCAGTTAGCCTCAGACACTTATTACCTATAGGACACAAGTTGAGTCATAACCTCTATCTACCTCAGTTTCCTCATTTGTAAAGTGGAATGATATTGTTGGGAGGATCAAATTATTTAATATTTGTAAAACTGTGTAAACTTTTATACATTGGTAGCTATTATTATCCAACAGATGGTAGAAAGTATGACTATCAGCTCCTCATGCCAATTTTTTTTCATTTTCTTTGATGTTTAACATATTTTATTTAAAATGTAAAGTTTTATTCTTATCTTGGAGATATTGCAAATATCTTTCCTTTCTTCTCTCCTTTTCTTTCCTTTCCTTTCTCTTTCTTTTTTTCTTTACTTTATGGAAATGTCACATGCATAATAAATGGATCCAAATAGCAATTGATTATCATACCCTTTCCAGCAGTTAACATTCTTGATATAACTGAGTAAGAAGTAGAAAGTTGGGAAGCAGGATAATAGAAGAATGCCCACAAGGCTTCAAGGCAATCAAATGTATGGAATGGATGAAGAGGGGTTGTCTTTTGCCTTTCATTATTCTAGCACTTAACACAGTGTCTGGCATATAGAACTTGCTTAATGAATCCTTATTAACTGACTGGTCTGATGCCAGCTAAATAAAATAGGTTAGGTGAGTATGCATTCACTCATTCACTCTTCAGAATAATTCAACCACAAATCCAAGTTCAAAAATTGAATGGATTAACTCCTAAAAGGTAAGGCAATTGCCTAATGCCTTCCTTCCCTACAATAATTTACATTGGTTATTTTTCACTATAATAATATACTTTAAAAGAATACTCTCAAAGTTGCTTTGGTTTCTATAAAGAATGAAATTTTAGATAAAATTTAGCCAGGGTTGTTTCTCAGCTCTAAATTTGCAACTCCCCTGGTGCCTAGCACAAAATAGGAATTTAATAACTTATTTGTAGAATTGAATTGGAAAGAACTCAGTATGTTTATCCATTGGGAACAGTATGAGTTGTGCAACACTAACTTTCAGAAGGAAAAAAGGTGAACATTCTTGGTTTGCTTTCATAACATCTTTAGTTTAGGAATCTAAGATACCATCTTTTAGTTTCCATTCAATTTTTCTGCTATGGATGACAAGCTGGACTAATCATAAGACAATTCTTTCTTCCAGATCATCCTCGTTACCTTCACATTTAATCTTCCCTCCATTATTATTCCAACCTATTCCAAACAACTCAGTGCAAAGAGCATTTATTAATTAGGCACAGTAGCAGCTGCCTGGGAAAAGAAATACAAAATGAAAATTAGTCCCTGAGCTCAAGAAAATAACATTCTACAGAAAGTAGACACTTTATAGACAATTATTTATTTCTATGATTATTTGGGGAGGGAGAGAATCCTAACAATTTAGAGGGATTAAGAAAGGCTAGTGGTACAACACAGCCCAAGACTAAGGAAAAAGAAGTTAGGATTCTAAGAGATAGGAAAGCACAAGGGATTGTATTCCAGGTTCAGCATATTGTCCATGTCTAAGGAGAAAAAATGTTCACTTACCAAAATAAAGTGGGTTTTGATTTGACTTGATTTTTACCGAGATCTAGATATGCATAATAAAGCTAGGGATACTACAGAGATGGGTGGAATTGACCTTTTACTTCTTTTTTCCCCTTTTCCCAGTTTTATTCATGATAAGCTAAAGAGGATGTTAAATTGTCAAACTCTAAATGAAATAGTCATCTGGAATAGAAGCTACATCTTCATTCAGATGGGTCAAAAAGAAAAACAACTTTCTTAGCTTAAGGGAAATCTACTTGGTATTTTAATAGTAGGGTGGCTTTAATTAAGGAGTTGTCAACCTGCCCTTACTGTTTGTCCTTCATTCTCCAAGGGGACCATGATATCAGGAAGGAGATGTTGTGACTTACAAGTAAATGGGATTTCAGTGAGGGAGGGCTGTGCAAAGTCATCAGCTTGACTTTCTCCTCCAGAGCCATCTAGATGGAGATCAGGACAACAAGGTAGCCTTCAAGAACTCAAGTCTAGAAACTAAAACCTCAACTTCCAGCAAAAGCTTCTCTGCCCAGAAATCACTGTGAGGTCATAAGGAGACTAGACTAAAACCAGATGGCCAGCAGTCAGGAGACCAGAAAGAGGCAGGGGGCCAGCAGAAATGTCACACTTTTCATATGCAGGAAAAACAGTGGGATTATATCACCAGAAGACTATTAATAGTGTTTCTAGACATGAGAGCTGTGGGTTGCCTTTCCGCCTATGTGTCCTAGCCACATATATTGCTTAGATATATGTCCTACTTAAAACTGTTTCTCTGCATGACCTTAGTGCATGTTAGAGAGGTTTGTGTCTATCAGAGAATTTGTTGGGACTTTTTTGGCTTTCATTAAATGCCTCTGCCTTTGATCTATCTCATTATATATATACATATCTTTCTCTCTCTCTATATATATATCCATAGATAGATAGATCTTGGTGGGGGTTTATGAGCAACAGTTTTGCTATTCTTATTTTAAAACTGGATTTTGTTGTCTTGTCTAGCTTGAAGTATATGGACTACTCACAGACCTATGTCCAGGGCAATTGTTATGAGAGCTTTGACCTGCTCCCTGAGTTGGTTGACCCTTCTTCAGCAACTTACTGGTCCTCCACTGCCAGGGACTCCCCATATTAATGTTTAACTTAAAATGAATAGTTTATTATTATTATATGTAATATACAATAATATTAACTTAACCAGAATAGTTTACTGCAGCTCAAAACTCCTCAAGAGATCTATTATCCTCAGCCTGTGATTATAGGCACACCTGACTGAGCAATGGTTTTGAATGGATGAAAACCCAGAGAGAGCCTTGAAAATGAGACACCTATTATGGAGACCTCATTGATGAGAAAGGAGTTTTCACAGTGCTGCATGTGCAAAGGCACTGACGTGATGGAAAACCGAGTTTAGGTAAATCATGTAGGGTAAATTGGCTAGAAGATAGAATGCATGGAAGGGATTGATGTAAAATAATCCAGGAAAGGCAGGTCTAACCAAGTGGTGAATAAACCTACAGCCACAAGTTGACAGAGTATTTGCCAGCCTCATCCCATTTTTAAGAGTTCTTTCCCTAAAGCATTTTCCCTAGAATTCCCACTAAAGCATTTTCTATCCCCATCACATTTATGTAGAGTGCATTCTGGTTAACCAAAAAAAAAAATCTAAACTTTGATTGAAGCATCATTTTTTGCCCTCTTTACCTTTATAAGTTGATCTGTGTCAAACCATATCCCTAAGTAATCTCATTATACTACTCAAATTTGCCTCTATATTTCATCTTTTCTCTGATTTCAGTCTCTTCACTGTTCCAAATTTTACGTCCTTCATAAATGTGATCTCAGCCAGGACTTTCTAATTGCATTCTGTGTATCACCTTCAACATTTCTCCTATTTTCTTTCTCTTTTTAACAGTTTATTTAATTGTTTTAATACACATTGCTTTCTGAATCATTATGGGAGAGAAAAATCAAAGCAAAAGGGAAAAACCATGGGAGAAATCAAAAACAGAAAAAAAGTGAACATAGCATGTATTGATTTATATTCAATCTCCACAGTTCTTTTTCTGGATGCAGACGGCATTTTCTATCCGAAGTCTATTGGGATTGCTTTGGATCACTGAACCACTGAAAAGAACCAAGTCTTTCATAGTTGGTCATTGTACATTCTTGCTATTATAATGTACAAAGTATTCCTGGTTTTGCTTGTTTCACTCAGCATCAGTTCATGTAAATCTTTACAAGCCTTTCTATAATCAGCTTGTTCATCATTTTTTTTATAAAACAGTAATATTCCATTACATTCATATACTAAAACTTATTCAGCCACACCCCAATTGATGAGCATCTACTCATTTTCCAATTCTTTGCTACCACAAAAAGAATTGCTACAAACATTTTTGCACATGTGGGTCCTATTCCCTTCTTTATGATTTCCTTGGGATACAGACCCAGTAATGGCATTGCTGGGTCAAAGGGTATGCACAGATTTATAGTCCTGTGGTCATAGTTTCAGATTGCTCTTGAGAATGCTTGGATCATTTCACAACTCCAACAACATTTCTTAACTCCAGCAACATTACATTAGTGTTCCACTTTTCCCACATTCACTCCATCACATATCATTATATTTTCCTGTTATCTTAGCCAATTTGAGAGGTGTGAGATGGTACCTCAGAATTGTTTTAATTTGCATTTCTCTAATAAATAATAATTTAGAGCATTTTTTCATAGGACCATAGATGGCTTTAATTTCGTCATTTGAAAAGTATACATTCATATTCTTTGACCATTTATCAATTGGGAAATGACTTCTATACTTACAAATTTGACACAGTTCTTTATATATTTTAGAAATGAGAACTTTATCAGAAACACTGGCTGTAAAATTTTTTCCCAATTTTGTACTTCCCTTTTAATCTTGTTTCTGTTGGTTTTGTTTGTGCAAAATCTTTTTAATTTAATGTAATTAAAGTTGTCCATTTTGCTTTTCATAATATTCTCTAATTCTTTTTTGGTCATAAATTCCTCCCTTCTATCCCTTGCTCTCCTAATTTGTTTATGAAATCTCCCTTTATGCCCAAATCATGCATCCATACTGACCTTATTTTGGTATGGGGAGCAATATGTAGATCTATGCTGAGTTTCTGATATATTATTTTCCCCATTTTCCCACAATTTTTGTCAAATGATGAGTTCTCATTCCAAAAGCTGGAGTTTCGGGGGGGCTTATCAAATACTATATTATCATAGGCCTTGATGATTGTGTCATGAATAATCTATTCCACTGATCCACCACTCTATTTCTTAGCCAGTACCAAATGGTTATGATGACTGCTGCTTTATAATATAGTTTTAGGTCTGGTATTGCTAAACCACCATTCTTTATTTATTTTTTCATTAATTCCCTTGATATTCTTGACCTTTTAATTTTTCAGATGAATTTTATTATCATTTTTTCTAGTTCTATAAAGTAATTTTTTGGGCAGTTTGATTAGTATGGCACTGAACAAGTAGACCAATTTAGGTAGAATTACCATTTTTTTACATTAGCTTAGCCTATCCATGAGCAATTAATATTTTTCCAAATGTTTAAATCTGACTCTATTTGTATGAGAAGTATTTTGTAATTGTGTTCATATAGTTCCTAGGTTTGTCTTGGCAGGCAGATGATCACATATTTTATTTTGTATGAGGCTATTTGAATTGAAATTTCTCTATCTCTTGCTTCAGGGCATTGTTAGTGATATATAAAAATGCTGATGGTTTGTGTGGATTTATTTTATATCCTGCAACTTTGCCAAAGCTGTTAATTGTATTCAGTAGGTTTCTGGATGATTTTCTAGGATTCTCTAAGTAAATCATTATATCATCTGCAAAGAATGATAGTTTTATTTCCTTGTTGTCTATTCAAATTCCTTTAATTTATTTTTCTTTTCTTATTGCTAAAGCCAACATTTCTAGTACAATGTTGACTAATAAGAGTGATAATAGGCATCCTTGTTTGACTCCTGATCTTACTGGGAATGTGTTCAGCTTCTCTCCATTACAATTAATACTTGCTGTTGGTTTTAGATAATTATTTTATTATTATTTCAAAGAAAGCTTATTGTTTTAAGGAAAGCTCCCTTTATCTCTATGCTCTCTAGTGTTTTTAATAGGAATGAGTGCTGTATTTTGTCAAAAGCTTTTTCTTCATCTATTGAAATTATCATATGAATTCTTTTTTTAATGATATGGTCAATTATAGTAATTTTATAAATATGGTAAATTTCCTGGTATTGAACCAGTCCTATATTCCTGGTATAAATCTCACTCAGTCATACTGTATTATCCTAGTGATAAATTATTTGTAATCTTTTTGCTAATATTTTATTTAAAACTCTTGCATCAATATTCATTAGGGAAATGGGTCTATAATTTTCTCTATTTTGGTCCTTCCTGGTTTAAGTATCAGTCTCATATTTGTGTCATAGAAGGAATTTGACTTAAGCCCTTCTTTCTTTACCTGTTTTTTATAAGTAGTTTACATAGTATTAGAATTAATTTTTCTTTTAATGTTTGGAACAATTCATTTGGAAATCTCTTTGGCCTTGGAATTTTTTTTTTCCCTTGTGGAGTTCATTAATGGCTTGTTCGATTTCTTTTTCTAAAATGGGATTATTAAGTAGTTTATTTCCTCTTCCATTAATCTGGAAAATTGATATTTTTGTAAACTGTCAGATTTGCTGCCATACAGTTGGGCAAAGTAGCCCCTAATTATCATTTAATTTCTTTTTCATTGGTGGTAAGTTCACCTTTTTCATTTTTGATGCTGGTGATTTGGTTTTTTTTTTCTTTCCTGTTTCTAATCAAATTAACCAAAGGTTTATCCATTTTTTTGGTTCTCTCAAAAAAACAACTCTTAGTTTTATTAATTAGTTCAATAGTTTTCTTAGTTTAGATTTTATTAATCTTTCCTTTGAGATTCAGAATTTATAATTTGGTATTTAATTGAGGGGGTTTAATTTGTTCTTTTTCTAGCTTTTTGAGTTGCGTGCCCAATTCATTGATCTCCTTATTCACTATTTTACTCATGTAGTTTATTAGAGATATAAAATTTGCTCTTAAGAACTGCTTTACCTGTGTTCCATAGGTTTTGATATATTGTCTCATTATTGTCATTCTCTTAGATGAAATTATGGTTTGTTTCTGTGACTTGTTTGACCCACTTATTCTTCAGAATTATATAATTTAATTTCCAATTGGTTTTCAGTCTATCTTTCCCTGCCCCTTTATTGAATACAATTTTAATTGCATCATGATCTAAAAAAGAAGCATTTGCTATTTCTGCTTTTCTGCATTTGATTATGCGGTTCTTATGCTCTAATACATGGTCAATTTTTATGAAGGTGCCATATGCTGCTGAGAAAGAAGTATTCCTTTCTGTCCCTATTCAATTTTTTCAGAGGTCTAGCATAACTAGGTTTTCTAGTATCCTATTAACCTCCCTAGTTTCTTTCTTTTTTTTATTTTTGTGGTTAGATTTGTCTGATTCTGAGAGGGGAAGGTTGAAGTCCTCCACTAATATAGTTGTACTGTCTATTTCTTCCTGTAACTGGCTTAAAATTTTCTCTAGGAATTTGAATGCTCTACCACTTGGTACATATACATTTAGTACAGATGCTACTTCACTGTTTATGGTTAACCTTTATCAAGATGTACTTTCCTTATCTCTTTTAATTAGATCTATTTTTACTTTCATTTTATCTGAGTTCAGAATTGCTACCTTTGATTTTTTTTTACTTCAGCTGAAGCATAATAAATTCTGTTCCAGTTTTTTACCTCTACTTTGTATGTGTCTCCCTGTGTCAAATGTGTTTCTTGTAAGCAACATATTGTATAAATCTATTTTTTAATCCACTTTGCTATTTGCTTCTGTTTTATGGGAGAGTTCATCCCACTCACATTCACAGTTATGATTATCAACTCTGTATTTCCCTCTTATTTTCACTCCTGTATATAATTTTGTTTTCTTTTTCTGCCCTGTCCTTAGTAGTGTTTTGTTTTTTTTTACTTAACCCTCCCCCCTCTACCTTGTCTTCTATTATCTCTTCCATCCTTCTCTTACCTTTTACCTTAGTGTTTTTGTTCTCCCTTCTATTCTTTCCCTCCCTTTTCTTCTTTCTACTCCTATTTCTTTATAGGGTTAGGCAATCATTCACGTGTGTATAGAAATTTAAGTTATTCCCTCTTAGAGCCAAAACTTCAGACAATGCTCACCCCCTTCTCTTTTTTTCCTGGATTGTAATAGGTTCTTTGCCCCTCTTCATGTGAGCTAATTGTCCCATTATACCTTCCCTTTCTTCTTTTTTTTCCTCCCAGTACAGATCTTTTTCCACTCCTTAATGTCTTTTTCTTTGATATCATATCAGAGTCCCTTCATAACCACAGCCTCCATCCATGTGATGCCCCCCCTTCTGTGTGCCCCAGTGACAGATACAGTTCTCAAGAATTACAGATACGGGTTTCCCATCTATGGGTGTAAACAGTTTAACCTTTAAATAATACTTATTTACCTTTCTATGATTCTCTTGAGTCCTGTGTTTTAAGATTAAATTTTCTGTTTAATTCAGTAGAAATGATTACAAGTCTCTCACTTCATTGAAGCTCCATCTCTTCCCCTGAAAGATGCTGAATCTTGCTGGGTAGTTAATTCTCGATAGTAACCCCAGGTCCTTTGCCTTCTGGAATATGTTATTCCAGGCCCTCTGAGCCTTTATAGTAGAATCTACCAGATCCTGGGTAATACTGACCATTGCTCCTTGATATTTGAATTGTTTTTGTCTGGCAGCTTGCAGTATTTTTTCCTTGAGATTGGAGTTCTGAAGTTTTGCAAGAATGTTCCTTGGGGTTTTCCCTGTGGGATCTCTTTTCAAAGGTGAGTGATGTTTTTTTTTTTCAATGAGTATGTCAGTGCAATTTTCCTTGATGATCTCTTGAAGAATGCTTTCCAGCCTCTCTTTTTTTGGTCTAGCCTTTAGGTAGACCAATAATTTTTAAATTGTCTTTTCTGGATCTCTTTTCCAGGTCATATGTTTTTCTATTGAGGTATCTCTCATTTTCTTTCATTTTTTCATTCTTTTTAGTTTGACTGATTCTTTTCATAGATTCACTAACTTTCATTTGCCCCATTCTAGTTTTTGTATCTCTTTTTCCATTTGATTAATTTTACTTTTCAAGGTGTTGTTTTCTTCAGTGTATTTTTTTTTTTTTTTGCATTTGGCCTCTTGTGTTTTTTAAGGAATTGCCTTCCTTTTCCAAACTGCTGACTCTCTCATGAATACTTCTCATTTCTTTTCTCATTTTTTTTCTTGTACCTCTCTTATTTGCCTTTTAAAGTCTTTTTATGAGCACTTCCAAGAAGCCTCTTTGGGCTTGAGACCAATTCATATTACTTTTTGGGATTTGTCTGTGGATATTTTGTCCTCCTCCAAATTGGTGTTTTGTTCTTCCCTGTTACCATAGCAGCTTTCCATGGTCAAGGTTCTTCTGTTTCTAGCTCTTCTGAGCAAAAACAGAAGCCTTTTCTTCTTGCCTTTTCTTTTTGTATTTCCTCTTTTTAAAAATTTGTTTAATTGAGTTCTGCTAGGGGGCGCTGTCCTAAGCTTCCTGTGCAGTTCTGAGCCTCAGCTTTGAGCACAGCGCCCCCTTGTGTTTGGAGAGGTATCATGGCTGCTCTTCTCAGGTTTCCCCAGAGTTTGCCTTCTGAGTTGGTCCTGCAGACAGCCTTACTGGTTGGCTCCATTAGGGAGCCAGGATCAAGGGTCTTAGATGCTGAGCTGCTGTGATTAAGACTCTCACAGGCTTTCCCAGACTTTCATCCCAGTGACTTTTCTTGAAGTCTTTCTAATCTCTCTTGAGCTGGAGAAGGGATTCATTCTTTCAGACTCTGTTCAGAGGCTTGGATTCATGTGGTTTAAAAAAAAAAAAAAACAAAACTGGGAGATCTCCAGCAGCTTGCTGACTTTGCTCCGCCATCTTGGCTGTAGCCCCAGAAGTCCATTTCTCCTAGTTTCACCTTTTGTTGTTATTTGTTTCTTTCCCACTTGAGCCATATCTCTCTTCTTGGTTGAGATTCCCAAATCTACACTGATTCTCAACAGATCAATTCATCTCCCTTTCTACCATTCATTACTTATTCTAAAAACAAGAAGAACAAGAACAGCAAAACTATAGCTCATAATCCATCAATGTGTATATTTTGTCTCTTGTCACACAGAAGACATAATGAGATCAAAACAGAAGCATTTGATAAAAACAAAAAAGTCCCAACAGAGCATTCTCTCATAGATACGGGACACAAATCTCTCTAAAATACACCAGGAAGGTCATGCACAGAAAAAGCTTATGAAGAACATATATGCAAGCAATATACATGGCTAAGGCACACAGTAAGCATATTAGCAATATATAAGTGTATAATGCATATAATAAGCTATAATGTCCTATTTCTCTGATCTACTGGTCTTCAAAAGCCCTAATCTGTTGTTTCACCATGACATGGAGGTGATCATTAGTTCTCAAAAGCAAAGCCAATTGGAAAGGCTTATAGTATTGGACCAGGGATAATGTGTATGCAGTTTATCTAGATCAGGCTGGCAAAACAGAGAGATTCATATCAAAATTATCATCAGGATCATGAATTTTTTTAGCTACAACTAATATACAACACCATTATTAGGGTGTAGAATTGTTAGAATTTGTGTTTATTCATCTTCTCAATAATTGTTCCTTCCTTATATATGTATCCATAATTGATCTGTTATTCTTATATTCCTATGTAAATCCCTATATTTCCTATAATATTTCCCATATTCTCCTATATTTATTTCCATATATATTACTAATATATATTCCTATATTTCCTATATTTTCCTATAAACTGGGTTCATGGCAGTTCCTTCAGGGTAACCTTAACAAAACACACAAACAAAACAAAAAAAAGTTCAAATGGTTCTAGCATCCAAACTCTGTTTTTGTACCTTAAATTCTGAACAATTACATTTGATTCTATATGCTCAGTATATCTAATATTTTTATTCTCAGTATTATTATAGCAAAATCTCCCTAATCAGTTAATGATAATCAAACACAATATTCCAAGATTCAGTTCATCTTGTAATTTAAAAGTACTAAATTGTATTTGATTAGTCAGCTTATGATTATATTCCTAATTAACTTTGAGCTTTCCATTTGACAAGAATGCTTAATTTCATACAATATTTACAAAGCATCTACTATGTTCCAATTTCTGTGCTGGGCCCTGAGGATACAAAGACAAAACTTGCATAATTTAAGAGTTGAAAAGTTACCTCAGAGGTCATGTAGTAAGTACAATCTCAAAGAAAGATCGACCATAACAGACCAAAAAATTGGTCATTCCACCACTGCTTAATGCCTCCAAAGATGGGTAGGAACCTTTTCTTGAATGTGGCCCATTTTATTTTTCAACATTTCCAATTTTTAGAAAATCTTCCTGATATTTGTATAAATTTGTATCTTGCTATTCCTAAGCACTATTATTGGTTCTGCCCTCTGAGATCAAATAGCAAGAATCATCCTTCCTCCATGTTTTTAAATTTTTTTTAAACATTTTATTTTAAGGCAAAAAAATTTAAATTTTTCAAGGTACTTAACATGTCCTCTCACTCCCATCCCAGGACAAATATGTTCAGTTTTTTCAGTTGGTCCTCATAGACCTTGGACTAAGGACACTGACCCTCCTGACTGCTATTCTCTGGACATTACAGCTTATCCATGACTTATTAAAATCAATCTTATGGGGTCAATAGAATGGCCTTATTATCTAACTAATTCTCAGAAGTTATATATCTTCATGCAGCCCAAGACTACATATTTTAAAAATTTTGATTGCTCCATCCATTGTTTACCTGCCAAACACCTTTAGATCCTTACAAACTTAAGTAAAAGTGAACTATATTAAAAATAAATGACAAGCCATGTGGCATGATAGATAGAGCAGGTTCTTTCATAATCAGGAAATAGCGGCTCAAGTTTTAACTCTGACACAAACTCACTGTGTGACCCAGTGCTAAGTAATACTCTAAGAGAATAAGCTTGAAGAGGTATAAACCTGTTGGTGGAGAGAGTTTCCCCATCCAGGAGTTAACCATATAATGAAATCCAGTTTTCCTTATTCAAAGTCATAACAAAAGAGAAAAAAGACTAAAGAATTGGAGGCATCAGGAAAAGGTCAGCTCTTTTATCTAAACTTTCTCATCTAGAGAGACAATCATTTACTAGTTCTGTGATTTCCAACAATGATAGGGAAGTATCTGACAAAATAACAAATGACAAAATGAAAAATGATGAAGGGATTTTGTTGGATATTATTCTCCATCTGCCCAAAAAGAGGAGTAGAAATATCTGTATGATTAGTGTTTATTAGATAAGTGATGACTTATCAAGTTATAGCTGATGGAAATATAGTTAAAATCAAATATATAAAAAGATTTTATATTTACATAGATATTGTTATCACCTAGAAACAGTGCTTCAGATAAAATAAAAGAAAATGATTTTCCCCCTCAAAATGTACCTGATACGCAGGCATTCTACCTGTTCACCAAACTAGTAGAGGAAATCCTACAACCTAACAGTTCTATAGAGAGGGAAAATACACATAAAAGAAAAATGTAAAGGCTGGAGAACAAAACAAGCAGGCGAGCATCCTAGCAAACTTTCCACTTCCATGCAGATACACAGGAAAGAGCTGTTTATGCAAATGGCGCTGAGTTAACATCCCCATCCACTGAGCAAAAGAAAATATCCAACACTGTGTGTAACGCTTCCGAATCTCCAGCTTTGGCAGAAAAATGTCAGAAGTGAAAAAGAATTGACAATCTTGTCTCCAGCTCAGTGATTCACGTGTGTGTACAATGGAGATATAGTTTATTTTCCTGTAGCCTCAGCTTTATGTTGCCCTGAAAGTGATTACTGAAGCTTTTTCAAACAAACAGCAGGAAGCTCAAGTAAATTCTATTTTGCTTTGTTTTATTTTGTTGTTGTTTTTTTTTTTTCCCTTTCAGAGCTGAAACATTAAAGACCAAATGGAATTAAAAATAAATGACATTGTTAAACTGATAGTGAGAAAGGTTCCAAAGCTTTGGTTTAGAACACTTGGCCCATCATCAGAGGAAATTAGTTAATGTTTCTAATATGTTTAATTTAAAACAAGCTACAAGAGAGATCATCATGAGGAGATGATACAAATCTTCGGTTAGAATAATTAAAGCTTAATTGTGATCTAATTACAGAATAGATTAAGTTTTTGTCCCAATTTGAAAGTTTTCCCATTGGATAACACCGTATCAACAAGCTTTCTACTTTTTAAAAGCCTGGACTATGGAACCTGGAAATCAATAATGATTTTTAATTCCCTTTTTTAAACTTGTCTTAAGGATTTTGAAACAGTTTCATAGTCTTTCTACCCACTTATTTCAATCTTGAATTTGATAGAATTATTAACCAATTCCTCACTAGCCAATATAAACTCTAACAATCTACAAAGTTTTGATTTTTCTCTGGGGAAAATAAAATGCCTCAGGAATAAGTCAGAAAACCAAAGATTAAGTAGCATTTAGGATCTGGAGTAGAGTGCTTGTAGTGGTTGGTAATAGTTTTAAGGAAAGGGACTCAGTATTACCTCAGAAGTTGAAAATGCTTACAATTCTCCAGACTATTGTAAGTAATGTTAGGCATAAACCCGGAGGCAGACACTAGGGACAAGAGGTGCTACAGAGTCTATTCATACTCTTGTCAGAGGCATTTCAGAAAGAGAAAGTGCA
This sequence comes from Myrmecobius fasciatus, assembly GCA_023553655.1. Taxonomy (NCBI): domain Eukaryota; kingdom Metazoa; phylum Chordata; class Mammalia; order Dasyuromorphia; family Myrmecobiidae; genus Myrmecobius; species Myrmecobius fasciatus. The sequence continues at coordinate 102,166 of JAJPUD010005468.1, forward strand.
AACTCTTGGTTCAAAGAATAAAAGCTCTTTGATTAAATGTACAGAAGGCACTAGGTCTCTGGAGCTGGAAAAAACTCTTCCACAATTATGTCCCCATTGATATTTAATTGTCCCATTAGATGCTTATTTATTTACTGCTATATATTAAGTTAATGTAAGCCAATAGAAACAGGGGGCTAACACACCAAGGCATAGAAGCACTTACTCCAGCTACATACAGATACCTTTGGCAATTAATCTTTCTCCAGGTCTCTGAAAGAGACAATTAGTAGGTATTCTTATTTGCAGCTGATTTGATAACTGATTTTTGCCCTTCTTAAATAATCACCTCTGATGTGGAGCTCTCTCATGTGTATGTGTGTATGTGCAGACATATTTAATTTTTTAATTTTAATTTTTCAAATTTTAATAGAGAGGATGAGATTGTTGTTGTTCAATTATTTCTGTAATACCCAACTCTTCATGACCCATTTGGGGTTTTCTTGACAAAGATATTGGAGCAATCTGCTATTTCTGTAGTTCATTTTACAAATGAGGAAACTGAGACACAGAGGGTTAAGTGATTTGCCCAGGTCTAAGGGCACATTTGAACTCAGGTCCTCTTGATTTCAGTCCCAGATTTCTATCCATTGTGCCATCTAGGCCTGAGGATGGAAGAGTAGTAATAAAAACAATAAAAATAATTCATTAAATGAATTACTATAATCAAAAGGGTTGAGGGGATGGCTCTCTAAATTCAGTGTCATAATCTTCATCTCTGAAATGCTTGTTGCAATTGTCTATCCTGACTATATCTTTGCCACTGTAAGGATGCAGAAAATCATGATTTTGCTGTCATTGCATATATTCAAAGAATGTCTCTCAAAATAAAACATAAAAATGTATTTTAGAAGACAAAAACATACAAAAAAAAGAAAAACAAAACAAGAAAAGTTGTAATTCCGAGATTTAGGGTAGATGATTGAGAACTCATTCCCTTTAAAATAGTTTCTACTTCTATAGTACTTTAACATTTTAAAAATGCTTTAGATATACCTCATTTGAGCTTTACAACAATCCTGTCAGGTAGATATTGCCAGAATTAAGGTCCCAATTTTACAAATAAACTAACATTTAAAGGAGTTTAGAAGTTAGTTTATTTCTAAAGTGTCCAAGGTCTTTCTGACTAAAACTCAATGCCATGCTACATGATGATAGCAAAGCTTGATTATAAATTTAAAATGCTAAACAGTTTCATTTTTGATCCCTGGATTTATATATTTTCAGGGTGTTCCCAATTTAGTGATAGTGGATAAGATTTAGGATTGGAAGATACAAAAATGTATTTAATAGATATTTGGAAATAGAAGTTTATAGGGACTCACTGGGGATAGAATATCATTTTCTTTTCGCTAAGTCTAGGTTTTACAAATGTGAAACAATAGAAGATTTACTGGTCTTGTAGTGAACCTTGAACTGAAGCTCTGATCTATAGTCATCTATAGTCTGAGTTGGTTGTTTGTTGTTGTTTATTTTTTATTTTATTTTATTTATTCATTTTTTTTTTTGCAAAGAGCCAGTGTGCCTGACTGTAATCCTTGAATTTCAAGGGACAATTTCAGGGAGCATTTAGCATGAATATATATATATATATATATATTTTTTTTTTTTCTGAGTGTTCTGTTATCATTAGAGTTTCCTCTCAAGATTGCATTTTTTTTTGCCAAAATAGTTGCAAAATAATTATCAAAAGGAGAACATCCAAACACCTAAAATCTTCCTTCTTTTTTCTTAGTTTATATAGATATTTTCAATATCCTTTCTTTTGTTTTTAGTGCTAAATTATGAACCAAAGTAACTGAGGTAGATGGAAGGCAAGAATGAAAAATGGCTTCTAATATATAAATAGTACACTTTTCACCTATATTTTGATGGTCAAAATTATTTCTGTAAATAAAGAAAATTACTGCCTAATGGCAAAATTGTCATCTGGAACATAGGGTTTTTGAGCTTTTAGCATTGTGTAGTACTTTAGAACCCACGCAGATGAAATGTCAACTAATGGAACTTGATGACAAAAATCTTGTTTAGATGAAGCCTTATGGCTTTAATGGTCCAATCTCTACCCCAATCACCCAATCTCATTCCATGTCTATTGCCAGGAGCAGACAGAAAGATCACAGATGAAAAGTTGTGGCAGATAGCTAAGTACAATTGAGGGATTGGACTTCCAGAAATAGTAATGAATATCAGTGGGAATTCAAAATAGTTAATTAAAAAAAAAAACTAGATTTGAATCTTTAGCCCCAAATAATCTGCAGAAAAAAATTCCATATTCAAAGAATCCTCTATCTTACCATATCTCTGCTTTTCTTCTTTCTTTTGATAGTTTTCTATTTTTGTTCCCAGTTATTAAGATAAGGTCTAGATTTCAAGCATTCGTTAAACTTCTGCTATGTATCAGGCACTGAGGAATAAAAAAATGCAAAAATCCCTGCTCTCAAGAATATTGCATTCTATTAGAGAAGGCCATGTATGTAAGAGTACAAAAAAAAAAAATGAACTTCATCATCAATAGCTACTGATCAACTGCCACCACAATTAAGCAAACTTGCCTGATTGAAGCAGCAAAAGACCCTGGCGGAGTTCTAAAGGCAGTGTGTGCCAGGTAAATCAAACCACAGCCATTACTTTGGGCACCATAGTCCCTTAGATCCAAAAAGAGACAACCCAGAGCTCTGGAGTCTGTTTTTCTCCCATGGCCACCACCAGACTCCCTTCATCTTTGCAGTACTACCTGCAAATAGTACTTATATTTCTATAGTTCTTTAACCTTTTAAAAATGCTTTAGATGCATCTTATTTAGATCCATCTCCATTCCCTCCAGCACAACCAACTTTTAGATTAAGTTAAGTAAATGTATAGAAGCATGTATCTTTTAAAGGTGCATTTACCTTTTTTAGACTATAACACAGCCTTTTAACAATTTACTTCTATTAAACACTGGGTAATAGCTATGGGTTTTTGTTTTGTTTTGTTTGGGCAATAGCTATGTGACTTCAAAGGATCCATATAACTTCGCAAGTGCTACTCTTGAAAGAAATAATTTAAGACTCCACATAGAAGATGCACACATACACACAGTGCACATACACATGTATGTAGCCATATGTTCATATATACATATATCTATCATATTCTGGGTTGACCTCACCTAGGGTGTAGAATTTCCTAAACAATATGATTTGAGCAACTCTGAAAAGTATGATCCCACTTCTGATCACCACCCTTATCCTGACATCCTTATTACTATCCAAAAATAACTCTCCCATAACTGACTAAGAATTGACCACCAGAGATTCAATCATTGTTCTTGAGCTCAATTCAGTAAACATTTATTACCCTAGTGTCTCCAGTCAGGCACAGTAATAAGCCCTGGGAATTCAAATGTAAACAAATGAGCATATAATCTCATGTTACATATAAATAAACATTATATATAAAGTAAAATGTGGCAAGGAAAAAGCTAAGTCTTTCAAAAATTGAGGCAATAGAAAATACTTCCACTTAGGAAAAGTTGAGTCTTCTGGAAGGTAAACCCTGAGCCAGGC
>JAJPUD010005468.1:112079-141359 GCA_023553655.1 Myrmecobius fasciatus
TATATATATATGTAAAACTCATCAGAAAAGATGTTGGGCTTTATGAGCAAAGCAGAATTGAAGTAGCTCTAAAGCAGAAAAAGAACTAAGGACACTGAATGTAAAGCAACAATGCTATATACATTTCTTTTGTTTTTTTTTTTTCTCTCCCATGGTTTTTCCCTTTTGCTCTGATTTTTCTCTCCCAACATGATTCATAAAGCAATGTGAATTAAAAATAAACTTAACTACAATTAAAAAGTAGCTTAAAAAGACACTCTAGATGCACAAATTTGGAGAATCCACAAAATTGTTCAGATAAAGTATTTGTGCCTGACCTCTAGTATAGCACTCCAAGCTCATATTGGTCTGATCAGCCACAGTTGGACACACTGTCACTTGATTCTATGATAGTGATGTCACTTTGGTTCTCTTTGAGAATGAAGAATAGAAACTGACCAAATCACTGCTGGAAACTGAGTTTGGGACCCAAACAACCACACACTTTCACAGGCTGTCTGTAGAAGCTATGAATTAAGATGCTCATAAACATCATACAGCCAGGTTTTGCTGCTGAAATTATATGAGCCTGCAGCAGTTATTACCCTGAACTGTGAAAAAAGACTGAACAGACACAAACCATTTGCAGACAAGTGTGCTGACATCCCTACTTCATTACTTTTAATAGAATCGAATTTGTGGTGTTGATGCTGGAGACAAAGAGCAGTATCTCTAGGAAGAAGCCATGGCCATTTTCCCAATGGCAAAATACTTGTGTCCTGATACTCCTTTTGGATGGAAGGTTTGCTTATTCATTCAAAGAATTTTCTTTCTACTTAATAGTATTTCATTTTTTTCTAATCACATGTAAAATAGTTTTTGACATTTACTATTGCAATTTTTTCTTCACTTAATATTTTTCCAATTATACGTAAAGATAGTTTTCAACATTTACTATTATACATTTTTCCATTTTTTTCTTCACTTAATAGTATTTTTTCCAATTACATGCAGAGTTTTCAAACACTTTAAGTTTTTGAGTTTCAAATTTTTTTCTCTCCTTCCTCCAAGAGAGCAACCTAATATACATTATACATGTACAATCATTTAAAAATATTCCTATATTAGTCATATTGTAAAAGAAAAATCAGAACAAAAGAGAAAACTATGAGAAAGAAAAAAAGTGAAAAAGAGTATGCTTCAACACACATTCAGTCTCCATAGTTCTTACTCTGGAGGCAGATTACCCAAGAAACTTTTGACCAATTGTTAATTAAGGTTAAAGTTCAATTTAAGAAATGTTCCATATAGTCCTACACATCTATTTTAATTCATGTCCAAAGAGATTAAATAGGGTCCAGGAATTATTTTTAATAAATCTACATTCTCTAATCATTACTCAGCAAATAATGCATGGTATGCCCATTATAGGAGAAACAATGTGTTTAGTGCAGTAGTGAGAATTAATATGAGCAAAACAGATTATTGAGGTGTCTGCAAGTGAATAGGGTCTTTGGTCATTGGCTTACAAGAACAATAAAGTTGTAAAAGAAGTCAAAATTCTTTCAACTGTGTTCCTTTTTTGTTCAAACTTTATATCCTTATACCCTCTAAGTTGGTCTTTTCAATTATATTAATAATTAAAACCATAATTTAATTATATTATTAATAATAAAAATAATAATAAAACAAAAATTAGAATTTATACAGGACTATTAAGTTTGCAAAGCACTTTACAAACATCTCATTTATACTTATAATAACTGTGGGAAATAGATGCTATTTTAATCAGCCTCAGTTTACCAATAAGAAAACTGAGACTAAAAGAAGTTAAGAGACTTCATCACATTCCTACAGCTAGCAAAAAAAAAAATGTTTGAGGCTTCATTTGAACTCAAGTTCTCATGAATTCAAGTTTTATATCTATCTAGTACATGATCCAAGTGTCTTCAGTGTAATCTCATCTACTTACCATATCAGCTTTCCTATCTCAAATCTCTTCCCAATTTGATAACTACTCAAAGTCATATTATGAAGCCTGCAGTAGTTATTTTTTTTTATTATAATCTATTAATTTATCTTCCTCCTAGTAACCTTCCCTAGCTCTGCCCAGTTAATTTTTCATTTATATGCATTCCCCCAGATTGTAAAAATACAGTTTATTTTATGTTATCTCCTGGGTTCTATTACTTGTCACTTTTTTTTTTCTTTTTTTTTTACCTAGGGAAATATAATGATCTTCAGGGCCCAAGGTTCTTTTACCTATTATTTATGTTAAATGGAAATGATCACAATAGCTCAGTGTCCCAGAAAAGGAAAATACCTAAATTTTTATTTAATCAATAAAATCAATAAAGAGAATAGTAGATTATATATTTTTTCTTTTAAAAAATCCCAGACATTATTCAGGTTTACTTCTCCCCTTCCAATCCCCCAGTCTCAAAGATCACAAAAATTCAAAATTATTCTCAGGGCTATGAGAGAATCCTTGTCTCTATGAACTACAAGTTTCAGGATGCCAGTCTTTAACCCTTTATTTCATCTTGTTTCTCCAGTAAGGTTATAAGAGTAGAAACTGTTTTTGTTTTATCCGTTATGCTATTGGTTTGGAGAAGTGATACAGCTATCTAGAACCATTGGTGCTTGTATGTTCAATAACTACTTGAATGATTTTGGGGAATCATTTAACATTATCATGTTTCAGTTTTTCTCTACTAAATAAAAGGTCATATAATTTATCCCACATAATTCAAGAAGTCCTCTTGGAAAAAAAAAAGAGAAAATCTATGTAAAAACATGTTTTAAAACATGAAGGACAATATAAAATAATTTAGCAGTCAATTCTATGCTCACAATAGGCAACTAATGAGTAATAATTCAACTCAATTGGCACTTATTTAGGAAGGCAATAAAATGGAGCCTGCCCTCAAGGAGATTAGAAATTGTAGATACAGGATAGATAAGATATGTACACAAAATAATAGTGTATATAATGCAAATTCGAAGATAGACACCAAAACATGTGTTAGAATTTTTTAAGCAAAAAGGGAAGAACCTATATATTAAGAGAGACTAAACAAAAAGTTAATTCTGTAAAAAGAATATGAAATAATTCTCATTTTGCACTAAATGATTTCCTTGGATGCAAATTGGTTTTGTAGTTATAGAAATGTAAGCCAAAATCCAAGCTCAATTTTCTCATTAATAAACCAAATACTGTTAATTTATATCTTAAGCTTTCAGGAAGAATTATACTTTCAGGAAGAAAAAGAGGCACTGGATTTTTGAATCAGAGGTCCTTAGTTTGAATCCTGGATTTTCCACTTACTACCAGTGGAACTTTGCCAAATGCTTTAACATCTCCAGCCTTCAGATTCCTCATCTATAAAATAAAGGAGCTGAACTAAATAATTTCTCAAATCCTTTCAAGCTCTCAGTCTTTGATCCTATAATCTTTGTATGAAACCCTTATCAAGTAATTATTATTTGAAATCTTTTATGTTTCATCTTCAAGTATATCTTCCCAAAGTTCATCAAACAACTAAGGAACGTCACCCCAAAGGCATTTAAGGATAAAATTGGAAAGAGAACAAAAGGATGGAAAAAATTCAAGATATACATACAAGACTTCTTTTCAACATTAAGAGCAGTGAGGCAACCAGACTTAGATGATAACATGACAGTCCCAAATATGCTACTTTTAGAAGTGGAAATAGCACTACAGAAAACAAAAATAAGAAAAAAATTATACTGTACCAAATGTATATAAGGTATATTCATACTGGAAATGGCACGAGTTTCAAAGTGTTTTGTATTAATTATCAAGGTACGAAAGATTACTAAAGGTATGGGGGAAATGGATTTTATTGTACTTTTCCTTCTCTCCACATCACCAAAGTCTTTTGAAAGAATACCAATAACTACCAACCTGTGTGTCAGGATCCACATTTATACAACATTTTAATGAGAAGATTCTATAGACACATTAAGGACACCCTTGATGAGAGTATCAGAAGGGAACTAGCAGGCTTTCACAAATGATATTGCACAGTAGACCATGTCTTTATAATCACAAAACTGAATTCAAGGTAAGGAAAATAGAAGATCCTACTTCATCTGTTTTTTGGTGTGTGTATACACACACAAATACATATATATATATATATATACATATACATACACATATACATACATACACATATATATACACATATATATATATAAAACATGGTGAAGCAAAAGGTCATTTTAAAGACTTTCAAAAATTTGTTTCCATTCTTATGCCTGAAATATTACAAGATCAACTTGGAATTTACTGCAGATTGCCTTGTCCAATGATCCTCTGATTATTAATATTGAATGAATAAGACATAATATGTTTTTATTTTTTTATTTTTTTTATTAAAGTTTTTTATATGCAAAACATATGCATGGGTAATTTTTCAACATTAACCCTTACAAATTTTCCCCCTTAGTCCCCACCCCTCCCCTAGATGGCAGGAAGTCTACTACGTGTTAATTATGTTAAAATACTTGACAAATCAAATATGTGTATACATATTTTTATAGTTATCTTGCTGTGCAAGAAAAGTCAGATCTCCAAGAAAAAAAAAATCTGAAAAGGGAAACATAATGCAAGCAAACATCAATAGAGAGCATGAAAATGTTATGTTGTGGTCCACATTCATATCCTTCTCTCTGGTATAATATGCTTTTAAAAATAAAACACCTGCTGTTATAGAAGTAATCTATTATATAGATTAGTTGAAGAGGGATTCAATATAGTTGGTGAGTTCTTCCAAATACTCTTGTCTTGCTTATTGCATCAAGGCTTGGAGCATTGAAAACATTCCTGCATAAAATTCATAATCATTCAAAAAAGATTGGTCTAATTATTCACACAGGAAAAATGAAGGGGATGAGCAATGTCATCTGGGTATTAATAAAATAGGTTTTCACTTCAGGGAGAAACTTAAGGACATTAAAATAATTACAACTTCCTAAAGACAATCCCATCTTGTTCTTCTACATAACCCTTACTCCATCTCATTATATATTTGCAGTATCTGTCCAAGATATACATATATATTTGCTCCTGGATGAACTCTATCGGCTGTCTACCTAAATGAATGTGACCCTGTTTCTCCCTGAAAATGAAGGACTCTTATTAATAAAAGTATTCCAACAATTTTATACAATTGAAAGCTTATGGAATGTTTCTGTATTAAAATATTTGATCTACCAGGTCATTAAAAAAGCAACATAGAGGGGCATAGCAGACATGAACAGGCCACAGCATATCACAAATAAGAAATTACTCAGGAAGAGATATCAAAGATGTCATCAGAGACATTTATAACTTGAAAAGAGCATCATTATTTGGAAAAGGCAGCGTAAAACAATAGATAGTCTGTGAGCTTCACTATTATCTACATGATGTAAAGAGAATATGATGATAGCCCATTGGGTATATACTTGTTGCAAATTTATGGATTTGTAAAAGATAGAGAGGAAAGAAAGGCAAGAATGGAATTCTACATTATTGGAGCAAATATCAATATTAATGAGAGTAAAGATCCATTGGAGGATTTATGTTCAAATTATTTAAGGATCTTAAGGGATAAATTAAAGGATAGATGTTCATTTGTGAAGGGCAATGTAAATGAGAAAACTATTTTATACACAGTGTATGAAACTTACCAGTGGAGATTCCAACTGACATTTTTTTTAAATAGTATTTTATTCTTCTAACTACATGCAAAGATATTTTTCAACATTCACCTTTGCAAAACCTTGTGTTCCAAAACTTTCTCCCTCTCTACCCACCTCCCCAAGACAGCAATCTGATATAGGTTAAATATATGAAATTCTTCTAATCATATTTCCATATTCATCATGCTATGCAAAAAATATCAGATCAAAAGGGGAAAAAAAAACACAAGAAAAAAAAACCAAGCAAACAAATAACCACTATAACAAAAAAAGGCAAAAATAGAGACACATCCAGTTTCCAGTTCTCTCTCTAGATGTGGATGACATTTTCCATCACAAGTCTACTGGAATTGCCTTGAATCACTATGTAGTTGAGAAGAGCCAAATCCATCACGTGATCAGCACAGAATCTTGCTGTACCTGTGTACAATGTTCTCCTGGTTCTACTGACTTCACTTAGCTTCGTGTAAGTTCATGTAAGTCATTCCAAGCTTTTCTGATATCAGCCTGCTCATGATTTCTTACAGAACAATAATATTCCATTATATTGCTTATAGAACATTAATATTCAATTATATTTCTTATAGAACAATAATATTCCATTATATTTCTTATAGAACAATAATATTCCATTACATTCACAAACGACTTATTCAGCCATTCCCTAACTGATGGGCATCCTCTCAATTTCCAGTTCCTTGCTAATACAAAAAAGGCTACAAAAATTTTCTGACATTCTTTTAACAAAGAAAAATTTACTAAGAGGCATGGTCATTTGAACAAAGTTGAAGAGTAGGATTAAAACTCTCTTTGGTCATAAACAGTGTTTCAAAGGGTCAGACAGCTGAGCCATGGTCATGAATAGGGAACAAGATTGGATTGGTGAGCAAAACAAAATGAAGCTAAGGTGACAGGTGGAGGTCAAGGCTAGAGAAGTCAAAATAGGTTCAGAGATCATTTTTTACAATGAATACTGATGCGTCTGAATATATTTTAAAGAGAGTGACTGGGATGAGGAGAGATTTGGAAACCATGTCATTTGAAAAATTGTTGAAGGAACTGAAGAAGGTTTGGATTAAAGAGAATACCTTGGGAAGCAAGGGAATTACTTTTAAATATTTAAAGGTCTGCCATGCAGAAGAAGTAGTCTATATTTTTTGTTTCTTTGGCATCTTAGAGGGTGGATGTTATTGAGAAGCAAATTTTAACTCAGAATAAGGAAGGACTTTTTAACAATTACAATCCAAAATAAAAAGAAGTTGACCATCACTTTACAAAATCCTGACAAAATTAAAGTCTTGATTTATAGCATGTGTCAATTTCTGAAGTATAAGTGCTCACAATGAAAATTTAAATTATCTCCTCTCATGAGTCAGTTCAAACTGACTCCATCATATTGATGAGTTTAAAAAAAAATAAAACAAAACAAAAAACTGGTACATATTCTCCTTTCTTGGATGTTTTCTTCACATATGTACATTCCAGGAGTAGTTATAAAAAGAAATTCTGGCCCTGAAACAAGACCACATGAGTGGGAGGGAGATGGAGGTAGTGATATAATTCCTTCCAATGCACAAGTGAAGAATGTAGTTTAATTACTAATTTTCTCAATCCTGCATCTTTTGGGGAAAAAAAGCCAGAAACTTTTTTTAAAAAATAGCGTTGCTTCAATTTTGTACTTATTTGGGATGAATGTAACTGTTCAAGACAGATTATGAAAAACAAACTGCTAGCATTAATGAAAAACTGTCCAACCACAGATGCAGCTGCTCTGACAGAGGGAGATGCCCAGAATCCAGACAATCTGGCCCTCGCTAACATTAGTTTTAAGTAGTTCTTGCAAGGGATATCACAGCAAGACCCTGAGATTGTATTGTGGGGTTGATTATGCAGTAGATTGATCAAAAACCTCAAGGAAAGGAGTGAAGTTAGTAGCCCCCAGAGAGATGAAGCAGGACCTGTGATGAAATAAGCTTCACACCCATTCCTTAGATGACAGTGCCTTGGGATAAAGCACTATTCATTTACTCTAAACTGGATAAATCTCTGCAAGACTACTGTCAACTTAGTTTCTTTTGTCCTAGGTAATAATGCATTTTTGCAGATCCTACCAGGAAACTCACAATCCTGTCACTATGTCCTCAAAAAAAAAAAAAAAAAGGATATGAAATTTATTAAGAATCAAACATTGATTGCTTTGGCTAAATCTTAGCTCAAAGACAAATATACAAATCATTATTCATTGAAATGAGGATATTAGTTCAGCCAGATAAACGACTTTATACATGAAGATTAATTCCAGTAATTCAAAACAATGATTTTCATACCATAGTCATATTCAGAAAGAGAATGTTGGTGGATGGGGCTAAAGTTTACCTCCAATTGCCTTTCGGATACTTTAAACTAATAGATATTTCAAACACATGTCCAAGCAGAACTACTCATCTTTCCCCTCAAAACCTTCCCCCTTTCTTTTTACTATTTCTGTGAAGGGTGCTAATCCTCCCAGTTACTCAAGCATATAACCTAGGTATTATTTGTTCATTCCCCACTATCATCCTGCCATTGCCCCATATTCAGTTTGTTATCAAGTCTATTAGATTTATCTCTGTGATATCTATGGTAGGTGCCCTCATTTCTCTTCTGACATTGCCACAAGCCTGGTACAAGTCCCTATCACCTTGTGCACAGATAGGGAGTAAGCACACCTGCCAGACAATGTCAAAAAACATTTTGACATGTGCCAGGCAAGTCAAAAAACCATCACTCCTGTTTTCAATGAGACAGTGACGGAAACACCCTATGGTCCTGAGCCCAAGAGTCTTGGAAATAGCAATGCTCCCAAGTCACCAGACTTGCTTCTAGTCTAATCTGCTCAGCCATCATTGAGAGGAGAAATCTTTGGGGGAGAGGGGAATCCATCTTCCTCATCATTACCAGCAGTAATTGCTAGTCAATTATCATCAACAGATAAAAGGTAGCACTTTCCAGCCCACCTGTGTAGCCCTCATAGACATCACCAGGTAAAGTAACACTTGTGAAGAAGGAGCTAGCCATTCTCAGCAGCTTCCACACACAAGACAGGTAAGCCAGTATAATTAAAGCAGCAAGGTACCCTCAGGGAGAAACAGGAAAAGCAAGTCCCAGACAAAGGAGATCACTACCATCACTTAGACTAATAATTTCCCAGATCTAGGTGGAGACATTCAGCCCAAGAGCTTTAATGATAGGACTCCTTCCACCACAAGGTCTTTGACCTTTACTTTAGGAAGCAACACCTATGAATATGCAACCAGGTAAGTACTTCTGTAGGTTTAAAGCCACAGCTACAAAAGACCCAGAAAAATAAAGTTCTTGGCAACATCAAATGGCTTAATATCAGAAAATGCTATTATTTTGTCATTGGAAATCACATTCAAGAGTTATTTATGATATCTGCTTTCATCTAGTGCCTCAAGGATCATGGAACTCTTTCATCTGACTAGAAGCTGAAACCTGCCATATATATGTATTGTCTTGCTCATTAAAATGTAAGTTCTTGAGAGCAGGGACTTATCTTTCTAATAGCATCCTTAGCACTCCTCATAGTGCTTAATTACTCATTCATGACTGAACTATGGCCTCTTGGTTGATGTCACTTCTTCAAGTGTCTCCCCATTCCAATCCATCCTCCATTCACCTGCCAAAGCAATGTTCCCAAAGCATAAACCTGACCATGGCATTTCCCCACTCAATCCACTTCAGTGGCTCTCTCCCTCTAGGATCTAACATAAAAAAGCTCTCTTTGGCTCTTAAAGCCAAGCCCTTCATAACCTAGCTCCACTTTACTCTTTCAGTTTTAATACTCTACTGTAATCTAGGGGTGCTCCATCTCCTGACAAAGCATATTCACCCAATGCTTAGATTGATTTATTGACTGGCTATTTCTCCCCACCAAAAAAATTATCTAAAATGCTTTCTCAATTTTTCTGTCTTCTGGCTTCCCTGGATTCCTTCAAGACTCACCTAAAATTCTACCTTCTACAAGAAGCTTTTCCTCATTCACCTTGCTTTGCATTCCTTCTACTGGTTTAGTCCTGTGATCTGTGCTGTCTTGCACAATATATTGGGATTCAAAATCTCATTCAACTCTCAAAAAATCCTCCTCAGAGCTAGTATCTTCCCTTTGAGATTACTTCCACTTAAATGCAAAATATACATAGTTGTTTGTTGTTGACTCTTCTAGGGGATAGGGACTGTTTTTTCTTTATAACCCTAGTAAAAATGCTTGTAGACTTGAGTCAAAAAAGATACTAACAAAAGAATACTAGGATGGGAGGCTGCAATTTTTAGGGAAGGTTAACTCCGTCTCAACCTGAAGGAATGAATAAAAAATAAAGCTTTTATTTCCTTCTTAAAGTATTGCAAGCACTTTGGTAAGCACTGGGGATACAAATATAAGGAAGCAAGAGCCCTAGCTCTTAAGTAACTTATGTTCAGATGGGAAAAGATAACTTATAAAGGAGAACTAGGAAGAAAAAGGGGTTTCCCAGGAGGAGGAGGAAGTTCATAATTTAGAGGTTTGGGAATGACTAGAAAGTGAAAGAGATCTGGTTCCAACAAAATAAGACAAAAGCTCACTTTCACTCTGGTTTTTTTTTTATTCTGCTCCAATCTGCAATGCATGTAGATAAGACTGGAGTCCCAACTTTGGTTGACTGTGTTAAAAATTCTTTATTGGTTTTCTCTTTCCTGAGACATCCTGTGACCTTTGCTTAAAGTTGGGGGAATTCCTCACCACAGAGATCCAAGAATCCTCGTGGATAGTTTGACTGGAGGTCAATAAATCAGGCTACAAAAAAAAAAAAGTATAATGAGTAACAGCTGATTAGCAGTTGTCAGGTGGCTAGTAACTTCTCAAAACAAAGGGAGACACATTCACACTTACACATACTCTCACTTTCCCTCTCTAAGATTTATTTATTAATTAATTAAACCCCATTTCTGGAGTTACAAAGATCAGGTTTATTTTCTTTGGGTGGTTTTCTGTAGTTAATCTCATCTGAATACTTAGTGAGGCTGAATTCCTCTCAATAGACTATCTTGATGGGGCAGGAGGTTTCTAAAATAATTAAGGCTTCCAATAGGATAGAATAAGTGGATTTATCTGGTTCTTGGATATGTAGACTGAGGGACTTTCTCTATTTACATAACAGTAGCTCCTTTTCTTTGACTTTTTCAAGGGAGAAGATTCCTTCCCCCACGGGCACAGTCTACAGTCTTATTATTATTCCCCAATCTCTCTCTAGGAAGGACAATCAACCAACCAATTATAAAGTCCTTTATTTAAAATTCTCTTAAAATTCTCCATAGCATAGTAAACAAAACAAAACTTAATAAACATGGGAGGAGGAAAAAGAAGAAAAAAGGGACCAGAGCAAGTCTGTATTTGAATGAGAATGCATTTTAAATTCTGACAGATTCTGTCAGTGGTATTAACTGTTATACTTTAAAGATTTTTTTAAATTATGAACTCAACAGAATTAATTAAGCATGTACAAAGTAATTCAGGATAGTGAGCATTTCAGGTGAAACCTACAATTTCCATTATATAAAGCTTGTTTTTCCTTTTAAGTATGCAATAAATACATAATGCTACTTTCAAAGGTGCCCTGATTACTTTTTTTTCCCCCCAATTTCCCCTTGTTCTCTTTTATGGATTAAAAAAAATGTAAACCTCCTTTCCTATTGTTTTTGGTAACCACCCCTTCCCACACCTACCCCCACTCCACCTTTTCCTCCTTGCCAAAACACTCCTATATTTGTTGCAAATGTTGGGTTGTCCTTTATTTCCATTTGGGATAGTGGAGTGGGAAGCATAACAAAATTCAAGATAAAATAAATTGTTCTCTTAAAAAATGTTTAAAGTAAAAAAAGCAATGTAATGGCCTATTTTTTTAAAACTATATTCTCCCTTTCCTTCCATTGCCCAAATGAAAACAGCAATGACAGCAACAACAAAAAACCCCAAATTTCTCTAGGCATATCTACATAGTCCAGAAAAGTAAATTCCTACATTATTCCTATCTGAAAATGTGTATTTCTTTGTGTGTTTTAAGCACCTCATCTTTTTGTGAAGAGTGATGAGTGTCTTTCATTCTTTTGCCCTCCTAGTTTACTTTGCATTGATCAGAATTCTAATCTCTTTTTTCTTTCTTTTTTAAAGTTCTTTATTTAAAAAAAAAAATGGATAATTTTTCAACATTAACCCTTACAAAACCTTGTGTTCCAAATTTTTCCCTCCTTTCCCTCACCCTCTCCCCTAGATGGCAAGTAATCCAAAATATGTTAAACATGCAAAAATATGCTAAATCCAATATATGTATACACATTTATACAATTCTCTTGCTGCACAAGAAAAATTAGATCAAAAAGGGGAAAAAAATAAGAAAGAAAAAAAAAAAAAAGAAAAAAGAGTAAGAATGCTATGTTGTGATCCTCATTCAATTCCCAAAGCCCCCTCTCTGGGTATAGATGGCTCTTCATCACAAGATCATTGGAATTGATTTCAATCATCTCATTGTTGAGAAATGCCACGTCCATCAGAATTGATCACCATATAGTCTTCTTGTTGCCGTGTATATTGATCTCCTGATTCTGCTCATTTCACTCAGCATCAGTTCATGTAGGTCTCTCCAGGCCTCTCTGAAATCGTCCTGCTGGTCATTTCTTACAGAACAATAACATTTCATAACATTCATATACCATAACTTATTCAGCCACTCTTCAACTGATAGGTACCCACAAAATTCTAGCCTCTTTTGAAGTTGTTTTTCTCTATAATTGTTATCATTTCATAAAAAGAGCTTATTCTGCTGATTCCATTCTGCATCAGTTCAGAAAGATCTTCCCTTTTTCCTCTGAAGTTATCCATTTCATTACTTTTAATGGCATAATAGCATTCTACTATATTAATATACCACAATTAGTTTAGACATTTCTGATTAGGATGGCAAATCCTTAGTTTCCAATTTTTGATGACCACAAAAGCTTCTCTTAAATACTTTTTTGGACATATCCTTTTTTTCTTTGATTTCTTTGAGATGTAGACTTAGTAGTGACACAGCTAGCTAACTCAAAGAGTGTATCCAGAGTAGTAACTTTCTAAGCATAGTTTCAAATTACTTTCCAGAATGTCTGGTCCAAATCACAGTCCTTCCAATAGTGTACAAATGTACCTGTTCTCCCAGAATCCTTCCAATTTTGTTTTTCAATCTGATAGATGTGAGGTAAAACTTCAAAGTGGAATAGAGCTTTGGAAAGTTCAAGAGTATTTTGAGGTTTGCTGAGTACTGTACATATTACTAATTCAAACATCTCCTTTAACCCCCTGGCTCCCAGCTCAAAAGCCTCTAAAAACTATATTATCTCACTTTTTTCCCCTCCCCTTTGAACAGTCTATATCTGTGTCTTTCTGTCTCTGCCTCTTTCTGTGTCTCTCTGTCTGTCTCTGTCTCTTGTCTGCCTCCCTCTCCTTATCTCTCTGCCTCTGTCTGTTTCTGTCTCCATCTGCCTTGATAGCTTTGTCTTGATGTCTCTGCTCCATTGCAAGCTTTTCTCAGACACTAAAACAGTTTATAATCAGTGATTAACTCTATTTTTATTTAAGGTTTCTTTTTTGTTCCTGAGATCTTTCGTTAATACAAATTACTTGCCCAGGGTCACAGTTATGAGTTTTGTATCCACTCTGCCAACTGCTACCTCCTGAATTCATTGCATAGCTTGTAGTAACTTATTTAATGTGAACTAATAATGAAAGGTAGCCTAAAGAATAAAGGTTCAAATATCCTATAGTTTTTACTTTCCAGAACATGTCCTGAAACAAAATCATTATTGCTCAATTCTAGGGTAAAATGTACCTTTTCATATCTTCTAAATTTAACATTCAATATGAAATAGATGGAACAATGGAAAAAGTCATTATTTAAATGGAAAAAGAATTATTTAAGACAATAAGTATGAGACATTGTGTACTATGTGATAATGCCCTACCAAGTTTTGATCATCTGCTCCTGATCATTAGGAAGGCGTCTTCTGAAGTCTCCATTAAAGTGGCTTGCTCAAACAATGTGAGCCGTGTTCAAGATGAAATAATGTACTTATGGCATAGATCAGGCTCAGTCCCCAGATTTGAACAATTAGATCTGTTATTTCTTTCAGATGTCAATTTCTGGGACAAATACATAACACCTACGTGGCTAAACTGAACCGATCGGTTCCATATGTATAAATTCACTTGTCTAAGGCTAATAGTTGGCAGGTTTATTATCTTGCTTTGTAACTATAGATTTTGTTACTAAAGTATTTACAGGAAGCTGAATTGGATAAATCCCAAGAACTGGAAATTTCTTCACCATTTTTATTTATATATAAATGTTTGCTTAATCATATTCCAAACTTTTTTTTTAAGCAGCTTTTTTTTTTTTTTTTAATTGAATAGATACCGTGATTAGTAATGTGAGCTTTGGTATTTTAAAAAATACCTTCATTTAAAGGAGAATACAAGACTTCCAGGGTGCTTTTGCTGGTAATCAGCATGCTTTTTTTAAGTGAGATTTTTGATGTGGCAATTAACTACTGAGTTTTTCAAAGAAAAAATGTATATGGTTTTCAAGGCAGTTTGTTTAGGCTGACACAATAATAGTCACTCCATTATGGAACCTACTAGGGTTCCTTTTCTTAGTACATCTGTAAGATTAATAATCATTATCTTCATGCATTTGTAACTCATATGCTAAAGTTACATTTATATAGAAATAGAATACTTAAAATATTTACTACTTTTCAGCTATAATCTACTCTATAGTATGACTCCATTTCTTGTTTTCTTGGCAAAGTTAGCAAAGTGGTTTGCCATCTCCTTCTCCAATTGAATTCATAGATGAGGAAATTGAGATAAACAAGGTTAAATTAATTGACTTGCTCAGTACACAGCTAGTATAAGGTTAGTTTTGAACTCCTCTTCCTAATTCCAGGCTCAGTGGTCAATCTACTGCTTATTTACTTAAAATGTAGATGGCTACAATCAGAATATTTCTGATGAGTTTATTCCAGTAAGTAAAGGCCCCTAACAGTAATCTGCATTTCAATATGTCTAGTTAATTAAGGTCATTGACATTTAAGATGCTAATTTGATCACAAGCTCTTTGAGGGTAGATATTTTATCAGTTATATCTCTTTCACAACTCATCAATGGGCAGGATACCCAAGTGTTTAATATTAGTAACTAATGACATATTTGTATAATTTTTTAAGACAAAACATTGCACTCAAAGGTAGGTAGCATTAGTATTTTACTTTAAAGGTGGATAACACTAGCATTTTACTTTAAAGGCATTAATATTTTTATGGCCCTGTTACAGATGAAGAGACTGACATTCAGAGAGGAAGAGTTTAACTGTGGTCACACTGCTATTGTGTGTATTAGAATTGAAAATCAAATTTAGATTTTTCTGATTCCAAATTGAATGTTCTTTCTACTCTACCATGAGTAGAGAGAAAGAAAGGAGGAATGAGGAAGGAAAAGAGGAGGAAGAGTAAGAGCAGGGAGAAATATGAAAATAAAGCCCCACTAATCAAAGAATCAACTTAAAATAAATTCTGATAGTGAGTTATAGTATCATCTTGATATATCACAACTAAGAACAATTTATTTTTATAACTGTATCCCTTATTTTTGTGATATATGTGAAAGTAATTGTCCCAAGGGAATATTATAGTTATATATAAAATACTTTTTTTTAATCAACAGATGGTTATATTTTGAATGAAGCTCATATATTTATTACACAATTCTTTGCTGTCATCATATTAACTGATGTATAAATATAAATATAGATATAACTCCTGGAAATAGGAGTGTGTTGTAAATGTTTAAAAACCAGCTTTTTGGATACTAGTTCTAAGTAAGTCATTTAACCTCTACTGATCTCATCTGAAAAATGGAGATAATAATGAAACTTACCTCCCAGTACTGTTGTGAGAATCAAATGAAATTTCATTTACAAAGTGCTTTACCAACTTTAAAGTATCATATAAACACAAATAATTTTACTGTTATAATAACAACAATTTCTAGTCATTCCCTGTAAAAGTCTTTATTGAGACTCTTGAATCTACTTCAAACTTTAAAAAATTTATCACACACACACACAAAACAGGTTTAAAGACAAATCTACAAGCACTAGGAAACAAAATCGAAGATGACTGATATATATTTAAGAAAAAATGCTATTATAGTTGCAGTGTATTTCTACTTATAGATAGGATTATGTGTGCATATTACAAAGAGATGCAAGACTATGACAATCATATTTTCTTAATTTTAACAGAAACCAACATTTGGGATTAAAATATATATTCTCATTAACTCAGAGCTGCCAATAACACCAAAGCATATGCTTGTTTTCTAATGAAATGCAAGCTGTTTAATGGACATTCCTACTAAAAAGCATTTCTCTTTCATCTGTCACCTAGTTGTTGTTATTGTTGTTGTTGGGTTTTTGTTGCTGCTGTTGGTGGTTTTTGTTTGATTGTTTTTTTACTTTCTGTGTTTTTGAGCACTCCATACTCCATCTCATCTAATCTGTTTTTGATAAACAAATAAACAAACAAAAAATTCTTTCTGCCTCTTTTCTTGGAATATCATCTTCCTTTTTTGGCCAGTATTCATCACACTCAGCCAGATGGTAACTTGTTTATGTTCTTTGTCCCCTTCTAAGATGGGGACCTTTCAAACAATATGTGTGGCCTGAAGCTGCTCTTTGGATTTTTCCACTTAGTCATCTGTTTGGGTTGGCTGCAGTCAACCTTCCTTCATCCAAAGCCTGTTCAGCAGGTCCCATATATGTGTACAGTGTCAAAAACAGGTATTCAGAGAAGAAAGCTAATACTGAAGATTTTCAGTGGTGATACATATATTTTCCTTGCCAGGTTTCCTTCCAAGAATAAAGCTCATACCTGTTTTCTGTCTCAGTATTAGATTTACCTCCAAGTAATTTATGTAGTACTAAGAAGCTAGAATCTTCAAGAGAAACTGTTTTATTGTATACCTTGTATTTTTTGAGTGAGCCAAATTCATGAACTCATATAAATGGGTTTTGAAGAAATTTGCCAATTGCTCTTGGTAAACACCTTGTTGGATAATCTCTTACTCTGACCCAATATGGGATTTCTTTGTTATTAAAGTATTTCCTAGCATGGAAAGTTTTAGTTAATGATATATTCAGTCAAAGAACCAGAGCAGGAAAAGGCATCAAAGATCATAGCCAAACCTAGAACTGAACATGCTTTTATTTAAGTTGATTTCCCTTCTCTGAAAGAAACTCCCAATCTTCTGAGGCTGCCTTACCATATGCAGACAGCTCTAACTGTTAGAAAGTTCTTTTCCCCAGTATCAGGCCCAAATCTAGCTCCCCAGGAATTCTATTCATTGTTCTAGTTTTTTTTCTTTCCTCTGAGGACAAGCAAAATAATCCAGATCCCCTTCCATATGACAACCCTTCAAGGAGCTTAAGAAAGTCATCATATTCTGCCTAAGCTTGCTTACATCTTTCTTTCCTCCCTCCCCATTTCCTTCTTTGTCTGTCTCGTCTCTGTTAGTCTCTCTCTCTGTCTCTCTGTCTCTCTGTCTCTGTCTCTCTGTCCTTCCCTCCCTCCCTTCTTTCCTAAAATTTCTCCACTCCTATCAAACTATCCAGTTAATGTAGGTTTCAAATCCCCTCCATATCCTAGTTGTCTTCTTTTACACATTTTCCAGTTCGTCAGTGCCCTTTTAAAATGTAGCATCTGAACACAAATCTTGTCTGACCAGGGCAGAGAACAGCAGGCTCACCCCTTCTTTCTCTAGATATTATGCTTCTATTACTGCATCCTGATTTTTTTCTAATGGCTGCCATGTCATACTATTAACTCACTTTGAGTTCAATGTCAGTGACAAAGGATGAATGAGAGTTTGGTAAGGTATTAAGGAAGAAGAGATTATATAAAGTGCTCTCTTGGGACTGTTTTAGGGATACTCCTATCTCCACTTAGGTGGAGACAAATCTATAAATACTTTAGCCAATAGATTGAGTGAATGGCCAGTTATTACATGGGCTTGA
The DNA here is from genome assembly GCA_023553655.1 of Myrmecobius fasciatus. Lineage (NCBI taxonomy): Eukaryota > Metazoa > Chordata > Mammalia > Dasyuromorphia > Myrmecobiidae > Myrmecobius > Myrmecobius fasciatus. The sequence continues at coordinate 129,911 of JAJPUD010005468.1, forward strand.
TCACCATCATATTTAAGAAGTGCAGATATTGGGAAAGAAAACAATAGAGGTTGGACAGAGTTGACCAAAATGAGAATGTGTTAAGAGTAAATTGAATAAATAAAAATGAGAAGCTATTTGAAGCTGGGGAGTATTTTGCAGCTATAGTACCAGTGGCATTTGAACTTGCTTTCCTAAAGCATCATTATCTCCTGATAGAGCATTTATGGGTATTTCTCTTTTCCTCTGCTCTTTGGCTCCTGCTTCTTCCCAGCTACACACTGTGTAGGTACACTGTGCCCCAGAATTGAAAGAGTAAGGGATGATAGCAGCTGGAATTAGATTCCACATAAGTTTGTCCTATCTGATTTCAAACCCATAGGAAAGTGTGTCCCATGGTACCATTAAACAACATGACAGGATATGTAGAAAATCATGGAAAATCAGTAAAGAAACAGAGACAATTAAAAGCTTCTGTAACCATTAGAATATAAAATCAATCCACAAAAATCACCAGCATTTTTATATAAAGCCAATAAAAAGGAAGAAATATTAATACAAATCCCATTATATAATTAAAATGCATATAGTGTCTAGAAGAAATTATTAAGATGCATTATAATAATGTAGTTAAAATACTATAGAATTAACAGTTGATTTAGCATTTGGAGTTTCCACTAAAGGTTAAAAAAGGTCCATAGGTTGTAGATCAAAGGAACAGAAATAGTAGTGAAATGGTTTTTAATAAATCTAAAAAGGTGAACCTTGGATATGGTTTTCCTATTCAAAAATTAAATATTTATATTAGATGTATAAATAATAAATCCAATTAAATATATTATATGCAATATAATATATATGTATGTGTATATATATACACACAGTGTGAATGTTTATGTTTATGTGTTTATATATGCATATAGATATCCTTATAAAATATACCATAGTTCCAAAGTGATCCTTGATCTAAATTTAAATGATCAGGTTGATCATAAAGTAAGTAGAAAAGATCTTTTTCATCTATGACTAGGAAGAAAGTTATTATCCAAATAGAGTTTGAAGATCTGTGGATCACAAGATCATAAAGGTGAGAGAGACTGCAAAAACCACTTAGTCCAACTCCCTCATTTTCAGGTAAGGTAACTGAAATTAAATAGTTTTTGCACAAATACAATAAATGAAAGTAACAAAGATGAGAAACTAGCAAGTGGGAAAATACTCTTATAACAAATTTCTAATAAAAATTTAAACAACCAGCATATGTAGGAAAATGATGAAAATATATGCCAGCAGGAATTATATCCCAAGAAATAAGTAGACAAAAAAGCAAATAATAAGTATTGAATTGCAAGCTAGAAATAACCATTTGAAAATATGCTTCAAATCAAATTAAGACAATTCAGGAAAACTACATTTTCCTAAAAGGCATCATAGACAAAGAAGTAATATTAAATCAGTTTCTCTGATGAAGGCCACATTTCTCAAATATATAAGGAACTAATTCAAATTTAATATTAAAAAAGAATTATTCTTTAATTGATAAATAGTCAAAGGATATGAATGAACACTTTTCACATAAAGAAAACAAAGCTATAATCACATTAAAAAAATTGATGGACTAGAGAAATGGAAATTAAAACACTTCTGTGGTACCGCCCCATACTACCAGATTGGCTTTTAATGCCAGTCAAGGAAAATGACGAACATTGGAGAGAATGGGAAAAAAAAGGGATACAAATATTGCTATTGGATTTGTGAACTGGTCCAACCATTTGGTAAAATAACTTGGAACTCTGTCCAAAGTGCTGTGAAACTGCATATTCTTTGGACCAGCAATACCAATACAAATTTTATATCCCAAAGACATATAAGAAAAAAGGAAAGGACTAATTTGTACAAAAAATAATAAAAGCATATATTTTTGTGGTAGAAAAAAATTGAAAATTGAAGGGAGGCCCATCAATTGGGGAATGATGAACAACTTGTTATAGCTGATTATGATCACTGTCCTATAAGAAATGAAAACAAGTATGGTTTCAGAAAAACTGGGAAGACCACTGATGCAGAGGAAAGAGAGAAGAACAAAGAGGTCATTGTACATTGTAACAACAATATTGTAAAAGACATAGCTACTCTCATCAATGTAATGATTTAAGACATTTCCCAAAGGACTAATGACAAAAAATATTATCTATGTGCAGAGAGACAACTGATGAACTCTGCAAATTGAAGTGTATTTTTTTCCTCTGGTGTTATTTTTCTTGTTTTTTTTGATATGGCTAGTTTGAAAATATATTTTGCATCATTTCACATATATAATTTGTTTTGTTTTTACTACTTGTTTTATCTTTTTTTTTTTTTTTTTTTGCTGAGGCAATTGGGGTTAAGTGACTTGCCCAGGGTCACACAGCTAGGAAGTGTCTGAGACCAGATTTAAACTCAGGTCCTCCTGACTTCAGGGCTGGTGCTCTAACCACTGTGCCACCTAGCTGCCCCTACTACTTGTTTTATCAATTGATAGAAGAAAGACTGGGAAGAAAGAATTTGGAACTCAAAAAATTTTTATGAAAAAAGATGTTGCAAATAAATAATAATTTTTAAAAAGACAACTTGTTTTATTTCATGTTCTATAAATGAGGAATAATGACAAAAACTTGAATAATTAGTGATAGAAGACATTCCTGATAAAAATTAATTGGACCAACCATCCAGGATATCAGTTTGAAATTATTTAGGAAAAGTGGCTGAATTATTAATACTCTTTGACTCAATGATCCCATTATTGAGCATATATAACAAAGAGGGTAACAAAAAGAAAAGAAAACTAAGGATCATTACCAAACTATTCATAGTAAGATTCATTTTAGTTTAAAAAACAAAACAAAACAAAAACAAACAGCCCCACAAAAAACCCCCAAAATGTATTAAAAGCATTAAATTTGGTGCATTTAATATCATGAAATATTTTTATTCAGCACAAACAATAAGTTTGAAGAATTAAAAAAAACTTTAGAAAGAAAAAAAGCAGAAATGAATAATATACACAATAATAACTACAGTGAAAATTTAAAAAGATGACTGAAAAAAACGATATACAAGAAAGAAAGGATGCTGGTTGGATGTCAAGAACCTGCATTCAAAAGCAATCTTTGATACTTCTCTTCTGCCCTGTCCCTCCTTTGGTCCACAAGTTAGCTAAAAATGGTTCCCAGCTCCTCCCCCTGAACACCCTCCCTTTTTTATTTTTATTTTTTTCTATTCTTGGTGTTTATGGCAAGTATCACCTTGTTCTAGTCTTCGAACTTCCTTTTGCCAGTTTTGTATTTGTCCTTAGTTATCTGGCCTTCCTTCTAGCTTCCAGACATAACATTTAAAAATCCGAGTCCTTTAATAATTTTTTTGATTATTAGAAGTTTTCCTAATTTTCCTAATTTTTTCCCCTCTCACCAGAATTTTTTTCCATTTGTGTCATCAGAATTTCATTCTTGAGAACCTCCATTCCCTGTTGTGCCAACTTCTATAGAATCTTCAGCCACAGCATTCCACCAATCATTTCTCTGAATACCTGAAATGGTCTCTTGCTTCTCTTATTCTTGAGGCAGATTTTATAGTCATTTGCTATCTGTTATCTTTATAGGACTGAGATAGTTCTAAAGAATTGGAAAGCATATGTGGAACATTTCAGTTAGTATTAACAAGTAGAAAAGTTGGAACATTACAGACTAAAAATTATTTTGTGCTTTCCTGTGAGGACTTAATATTACCCTCCCTTTGTCATTCCAAAAATGTCTAGCTCAAATTTGAGCTAAAGCTTATCTTATTTCAAATTTGAGATAAATTGGAATTTGATAGAATTCTTCTGTTATCCTACTCTACATATTCCAGGAAAAAGATGAGTCTTTTCTCCATTTCCCTCTTGATTGTGTTCTTTTCTATTTTCTATTATTCTTTTTCATCCTTCACCATGCAAAGAAAAGATTCAGCACTGGAAAAAATGGGACACTCACCCAATCCTTAGGAAATTTTAGAAGATCACTCAGCACTATTTATATTTATTTGCCTATATTTGAGCAGAGGATAGTTTCAGGTATCAAATTTGTAATTTTATTTCCCTCTTTTCTCTTTCTAACTTGTTTAGTTTACTAGGCTTATCACTTTCCCTCTTCCATCATAAAGATTCTCATCTCCCTGATTATAAAAGCCCATTTTTCTTTCAATTACACCAAAAATAAAGAATACACAGAAGAGATGTGGAGACCAGACTTCTGAGACAGCCATTGACTTTAATGCCTCCAGAATGAATAGAGAAACATTAGATTTGCATCATCTCCATTCATTTCCACAAAGCTTCTTAAGAAGGCTTATTTTTGAATTGTGGTGAAAAGGTTTAGCCTTTTATGCCCTTAAACCTATTGATTTATAAAACTATAAAAAAAATCAGGAACTAATGCACAGCAATCATTTTTCTTAAATTTAGTTTAAAAACTACATTTTCTGAGGAAGCTACCAGCTATGTTTTAAGTGAGATTATGTATATAATGTAACATATAAGCTTTTCCACTGGATTAGAACTCTCCCATTTGGAAATACATGTGTTGAATATTAGAGACATTCTTAAGGATGATTAAATAATTCTCTCTGGACTATTTAACTATACTCATACAACATATACTTTCAACCATCTGTTTTACCTAAAGAGAAGTTTAAAGGATGATATCATCATAGTGCCTCAACTACACTGAAAATGTAGACCTGACAAAGTTAACTTTATGTATGAACATATTATTGGAAACATATGTTTGAATGGAATGTACTTCCCATTTCATTTATGGGAACCCACATTTTCCCAGTGACAAGGCATTCTTGGGAAACTAGCAATTACTTTTGCATTTTCATCATTTCTGAAATCATTGGTGAAAGGCACAGCATGATAACATTTGCTGTGCCTCCCAATGTCTCTAATTTACTCCAATGGCAAAAAAAGATTTACCCTAAGAAAATCTGCTTATTTTTGGTTAAGATAGCAAGAATATAGCAGTATATAGCAATATCTACATATCTCCAAAACTGTAGGGAGGAGGAAGAGCAATTCTTTAGAGCAAAGCACTGACTCCTTTCCTCAGACCCCAAAGGCAAATATCATGTCTGATTTTTGTTTGCTGTATTGGTTTTTTTTTTTTTCGGGGCGGGGGGAGGAAAAAACGGGTGATTTTAAATATCAGCCTAAAATCTATGACACCAGTGGAATGAAAGCCTTCTGATTTGCTGAAAAATCTTATTATGGTATCTTTGAACTATATAAGAAGCATGTGGATACCAAACCCCTTAGAACTACATTAAAAAATCACTAAAGTAAGAAAATTTTTTTTAACAGAACTACCAGTTCAGTAACATCATTCCCAAAAATGTTAAATAGACCATTAGCTATTAACAACAATAAAAAATAAGAATAAGAGATGGCATTTATATAACACTTTAAGGTTTGTTAAGGATGTTGTTAAAGGTTTATTTAGGGAGGCAAGTGCTATTATCATCATCCTATTTTATAGATGAGGAAACTAAGGGCAGACTGAGGTCATTATGCATCAAACATCTCTGAAGCTAATAGCTAAAAAGAAATTTAAAATATAGGAGAAGATAAATGGCAGCAGGAGGAAGTCAAGAAGATTTATCTTCCTGAGCTCGAATCTGAACTCAAATACATACTGGTGGTAACTCTGGGAAAGTCACTTAATTCTGTTTGCCTCAGTTGCTTCATCTGTAAAATGAGCTGGAGAAGGAAATGGCAAAGCATTCTAGGATCCTGTCAAGAAAATTCCAAATGGGGTTGCAAAAAGTTAGATACAAATGAAAAGACTAAACAACCTCAAACATAGAACAGAGAAATGTGTTCAGTCAGCTCTTCTATCAGAGAATTCAGATGTTTTTAAAAAAGTCTTTTTATTTTCAAAATATATACATAGTTTTCAACATTCATCCTTGCCAAACCTTATGTTCCAATTTTTTTCTCTCTTCCTCCTCCCCCGCTCCCCCCAAGATAGAAAAGAATTTAACATATATGGGACTACTTGCTATGTTCCATATATGTACAATTCTTTTATATATATTTCCACATTTATCATGCTACACAAGAAAAAAATCAGATCAAAAAGGAAAAAAAAATGAGAAAGAAAACAAAAAGCAAGTAAGCAACAACAAAAAAAGTAAAAATGGTATGTTGTGATTCAAAGTCAGTTCCCACAGTCCTCTCTCTGGATGTGGATGGCTGGTCTGAATCACCTCAATGTTAAATAGAGCCAAGTCAGATAAGTCTTTAATTGAGTTATGCTTTGAAGGAAACTTTGGATCCATTGAGGTAGATGTATGGAGGAAGTAGACATGGAGACCACTTTTGTAAAGGCACTTTGGCAGATCAAATGACATGTATAGAGGATAGCTAATAGACCAGCTTGACTGGAATTCAGCATGCAGCAAAGGGAAAAATGCGAAATAAGACAGGGAAAGTAAATGTCTAGAGAGTTTTGAATGCCAGACTCAATAGTTTTTATTTGTTCTACTGCCAATAAGAAATCAATGAAGATTTTTGGAGATGTGGTAGTATGGAGGAGTACAGAGTATGTTACCTGAATTCTCTTTGGATTACCTGACTGGACACTACCCATAAACCAGCACAAAAGACAGAGACAGAAAAATTTTAAGTCACCTGCTCTGCTGGACATGTGTATATTTCTTATAATTCAATTGGCAAAATTTGAGCTATTCTTACATTCATAAAACCATTTCTTATTGTGAGACCAAGAGGAGTCATACTTGTTATAGAAGAGGATGGCCAAATACTTCTGCTGCTACTTTTGTTCAAACCAAACAGTATTAAGTGACTTGTCTGGGATCCCTCGACTAATAAGTGGCAAGTTTCTGAGGTGGAATTTGAACTCAGGTCCTCCTGACTCCAGAATCTGTACTCTATCCACCTAGCTACCCCAATCAAATATTTCTTACAAAAAGAGGTTTAGTCCTTGTTGCAAAAGAAGTAATATATCCTTATTAGAAAAAACTATTCACACTAAACAAAAGGGAACATACATCCTTGTTAGACAAGATAAAGAAACAAGCAGACTTCTTTGCTACTACTAGTTGGCTTAGTAGATAGAGCTCCAAATATGGAATTAGGAAGTCCAAAATTCAAATTTAACCCTAGTCATGTGCTAGCCATGTGACTTCAGATTAGTCACTTTAGCTTTGTCTCAATTCCCTCAACTATAAAATTGGGATAATAATAATAATAATAATAATAATACCTTCAATACAAGTTTGTTGGAAGGATCAGGTAAGATAATATTTGTAAAGCCCCTGATATAGATGAGCTACTTCCTCTCCTTTCTTGAGCTATCAAATTCTTTCTTTTCAACGATAAAAACCTTTTGTAAAAAAGAATACTGAAAGTTTGTTGTAAGCTGATACAGCAGTATGTGTTCAGTCAATACTTAGCAAAATAGCAAGGGCAGAACAAAATGGAGTTAATTATGTAAACCCTTAATGGAGTACTTTTGCTCTTAAAAATCCACTTTTTAACAGCTGCACATACCAAGATGTATTTTTCAATTTCCAAAATAAACAATAATCATGCTTACTAATGCATGCTTTTCTAAGGAGCACAAATAAAAGGATGCAAATGAATAAAAACATTTACTAAGTACTTACTATGTGCCCCACACTGTGCTAAATTCTGGGGACAAAAATAGAAAAAAGTAGAAAAAGGGAGATTACCTGTCCTTAAGGAGGTTATGTTCTGATTGGAGGAGCCTGAGCCAAAACATAAAAGAAAGTTCAGTTATGGGATAGAGGAATAGCTCAGAAGTTTTAAAGGTGCAGCACCGGAATGGAGAAAAGGCCTTAAGTTACGGTGAAGTGACAATCCTAGAAGTCAGGACAAAATGTTCTGTTTTTGTTTTTTATCTTCTTCAAGTGTGCATTGACTGTGAATTAATTTGACATGTATTCTAGACAAATTATCACAGAGATCACAATCAATGATAGTGAATGCAATGTAACTATAATGCTACATTAATGAACTAATCAGTAATATTTTCTCTGGAATGCTAAAACTAGCAAAAAAAACTACATGGATTTTAAAGTGGTAAAACAAAAAAACATATCTTAAAGATAATATAGAGTGACTTTTACTCATTTGTAAATCAATTTACCTCCTCTTGGCCAGCATAATGATAATTAGCCTTTTTCATATATAGCAGCCTAGTATCAGACAATAGACTCATGCCATAATTAAGGCTTTTCTAGAAATGTAGAAACTTATAGAGCCAATACTCTACTTTCATAGTCTTGAAGAACCCAAGGTCAATAGTAGGACTTTGAGAAGATGGCTTATTTCACTATGGCAACTCATGAGATAAGGAAAGAATAAAAATTTCCCTTAGTTCAATGAATCCCTTTCTGTTTCTATAGTGATCATGATGGAGTGGCACTAAAAGGAGCAAAGAGTACTAAGAATCACATCATCTTACTAGCTATTAACTTAACTATTAACATTACCTCAATCACTGGTATTGTAAATCTCAGAATCTTTTCCAGTGATTTATAAATTGAAGAAATGAACCAATACTGGTATTTTCGCAATAAATTAAAGCAGATATTAAAAGAAACTGTCTGCTAAATGGAATGGCTTATGGTGTTTTTGGAAGAAGTGAACAAAAGAGTTGGTAGATTTTGTTTGATCGCATACCTAATAGCAATGAGAAACATCATTCTGTGAGATATAGTAATCTCTTTTTACAGTATGTATTGTTAGCATAAGCAAAAAAATAACCATGGATATAAATTTAGCTTATGTGTCAGCTCTATCACAGAGTATAAAGAGATCAATTCTATGATGAATTTGACAAGTTCCTCCAAAATCAACATATTTTTGATACTTGGTGACTTTGATGAAAACATAAAGAAGATCATATTGAAAATAAGATTTGAGTCTAAGAAATGAAGGAAGGTCCTACTTGTAGATTACTCAGAAATCTCATGCATATATAGCTTGAATATTTTCTTTAAGAAGAAAGTTGAAAGGAGTTTGACATACTGAGTATTAAGAAACATCAAAAACAGTGAAGCTGAGTTTTATTTTAATAACCAGGGAATTACTAGTTACCAAAGTGATACAAAAATAGATGTGTCTGTATTTAAACAGATTATGACTGTGTTGGGATGAGTGTGGAGGGAGAAAAGATAAAGATGGGTAAAAATTATTGCTCACATTTGATAACTTATTAAGAAATCATCCATGTGGAAGAAAGATTAATGTAAAAAAAGGCAAAAATAGATTTTGATTATGACTTTTTCTTGTAAAAGTTTAGTTATTACTAATGTTAACTGGCTAAAAATTTTTAAAAAGAGCTTAGAAACTTCCTTAGAAAACAAAAACATAATCTTCTGAACAAGTGGGAAGACATGGCAGACATGTCCAATACCAGTTTGAAATGCAAACTTGCTTATAGAATACTGAGGTGAATGGCAGAAAAATTTAAGCAGTTATCAGCTTATACCATAGGAAGAAAAAATAAAGCAACAGCCAAGTCTGCAGAAAAATTTTTGAATCTATTTAAGTCATCATCCCAAAAGAATTCATAGATGAAAATGACGGGAAGACAACAGAGATGAAACTTGGAACAAATTTCTTCAGGAATTTATTTTCTTTATCAATGACAGTGGAATCATGACATTTAGATCATAATATGTCAGTCTTGATGTACTATTCAGGGACAGTGAAATGACTCTTAGGACACAGGAAAAGCAACAAATCAGACCAGATAAATACACACAAAGAAAATCTATGTTGGAGGTGACAGTCCTGAAGGAATTTAAGGTTTATTTTAAAAGGTAATTATAAGAGGGAGAGATAACAAAAGAATGGGGGAAAATCATGGGTTTTTTTGCCCCCTCCAAAAAGAAAAAAACAAGTAAATGAAAAAGCATGCTTTTGCTTCTGATTCATAAAGTTCTTACTCATAAGGTGGGTCATTATGTAATAAGCCTGAGTAAAAAATGATTGTAAACTCCTTGAATTCAGGGGCTACGTTTTGCCTTTTTTTGTACACTCAACACTTAGTACAATGCATGACACATAGTAAGTGCTTAATAAACGTTTATTGATTGATTAGTTGAATGATAATCTGGTTTTGATTGCATATTAATTTAGTATGCACAATAGATCAAGAAACATCAAGGAAGATCGCCCACCACATGGAATATTTATAGGGAATTTATATAATCTCATGTAACAGTGTAGCACAAAATGAGATGTGGACAGATTTCAGTGTGCACCAGTGGATAAAAAATCCACATTGATGGTATCATGTCTCTTGGTTTAATTGAAATGTTGAGGTTTTATAAAATAAATATGATTTTGCTAAGTGAGTTTATGTAGTGAAAGCTGTGTTGAAATGACAGAGGCTATTAAAGTATAATCTCACAAATTTGATCTTCCAGAAGGTAAGTTTTGCTGAGTTTTTTTTAATTCCTGTGTAAACTTAATAAAATTTTATGGAAAAGAATAATAGAATATTATGGGAAGTTTCATTTCATTATACACAAATAGGGAAAAGTAAAGCCAATTTTAAGTTTTATAAAAATTTTGACTTGAAAACCAACTAAGGAAATTATCCTAAGGACATTTAAAGATGAAATTGGAAGGAGGATGATAAATAGAAGAAAAAATGAAAAAGGTCTGCAAAATATTTATAACAAGTTTTTTCACCATTGTGACCAGTAGAGCAATTGCACTTCAAAGTGAAAAATCAAAGATCCAGATGTTTTTATTAAAAGAAGGAAAAAATAGCATTAAAAAGGATAGAAATAAGGAATTAAACCTATGAACAAAGATGTTATGCCGTTCCAGAGAAAGAACTAATAAACAGTAGTATGTATTTACATATAGAAAAACAAATAGAAGGAAAGACAGAAAGAAAGACAATTTATAGAAGATAGATGACAGATGGAAAGACAATCTATAGATGTCAGACAGAAAGATGATCGACCAATAGATGATAGACAACAGGTGGAAAGACTATCGACTGATAGATGGAAAGACAATTGATGGATGACAGATGGAAAGATGATTGATTGATAGATGACAGATGGAAAAATAGATAGGTGGAAAGACAAATGAAAAGATAGATGATGGAAAGATGATAGATGGAAAGATAAATAGGTGGAAAAATAGATAGATAGGTGGAAAGACATTATAGATAGGTAGAGGGAAAGATAGGTAGATGGAAAGAGAAATAGGTAGATAGGTAGATGGATAGAAAGATAGACAGATGGATAGAAAGATAGACAGATGGATAGAAAGATAGATGGATGGAAAGAGAGACAGACTGATGGATGGAAAGAGAGACAGACTGATGGATGGAAAGATAGACTGATGGATGGAAAGATAGATTAGATTGACTGATGGATGGAAAGA